>KZ345310.1:65917-78789 GCA_002352805.1 Teladorsagia circumcincta
TCAGAGAATGTCCGAGGTCACAGACTTGTGTGAATAAGTAGCGAATTTTATGAGGGGGGCTTATTACTTTACTCAATGCACATGTCTACTTCATGTTTTAGGCGTCAGTCTATCACGAAAAGACTCACTGATTGACCATTTAAACATCATTCACGAATCTCCTGTTAGGATAAGGACGAAGAATGAAGCATTAGTCCCCTGATCAATCCTTTTGGGAATGCGGGACGCATTCTACCTCCATTTATACATTCGTAGCGGCACTTGAAGGCGATTTGGTCTATGGAATAACTTGCGGGAGCCAGCATAGTGCATATCAGTGTTTCTATCCTCCCAGACAAGCCTGGAACCAATTAGCCAAGTCTGAGAGATAGAAGGCTTGATTGACCCGAACGATCCAGAATTTGATCCCGGACCGCGCGCGTGGTAAGCAGCGCCACTTGCCACTACTCCGCTGCCGCACTCTTCGTCTGTATCCTGTTGGAGGAAGTAATAATTATGCAATGGATCAATTGGTGTAGACGAGGGTGTAGCCGTCCGGCTTTGTATGGTGCTGGCTTGGAGATGTATTGAGCAAATATTGTTCAACGAGAACAAATAATATACCTAACACTCTGCTCGTGCTAAGATGCGCACTTCTACCGCGCGTATTTCAGACAAAATGAGAAATTGACATGTCATACAGAGGGATTGGGAAATCTACAGCCGCTTTTGCGGCAATGTGATTCGTAGTCTGTTACCGATGAATAACCGCATGAATATGTAGATTCAGCGTTATACACGAAAAATCGAGTCCTTTGATGAACTTCCAATCCAAAGTTCACAGCGCTTGAAAAGTTTGCTAGTGAGAATATTCTCTACAGGGATTTTTTTCTTCCTTTACTGTTAACAGTGTCTGAAAAATAGCTTTTCTCAAAAAAAAAAAACGGAGACATTGGGAACCCCAATAAATTGTTTTGACACACATGTGTTTTGTGTGATTAAGTTGACACGTTGGTTAGTGAAAGACTAGTTTTCAACTAGAGTCGGGCGGCACGCTCACGGTTTCCATCTTCGGCTCAGATTCCAAGTTCATAGTATGTTCACCAGGTACATTGTGTATTTCTGGTAAACATAGCTTGTGTACAAATTTAAACAATTGTTTCACCCTTGAAGCCTTCAAAGCAACACCTTCGCTAATATCCACTAGCATTCAAAGAAAAACCTCAATGCACCTTCAGATCGATTTGGTGGTATAGAAGCAGTCAATTATGAAACTGTGGATGCCGTGATAATCTCAAATCACAATAGAAACGAAGAGACCGCCAATGAAGCCCTTAGACGAGAACTCCCATTGAAATAAGGGACGGGCCTGTCGGCCGAGTTGTCTGAACTAGCTTGCATTCCTTGCTGGCTCGCGCCATGCAGTCGAGCAAGGACACGCAGCCAACGAAATTCCTCCGCAAAGATTAATGGCCAGAAACCACCTTTGTAAGACCCTAGCGCCGTTGCGCGCTCTTTCAAGCTGCTACACGTAGGCTACTCTATCTCACCCACTAAATGATTCTTCAAGTTGATTTCTGCGGGGGGTGTTGCTTCAGGGGAAGGCATATCATTTCCCGATGTAGGAGTTTGGTATTTTGCTTGAAATTAGCTAGCGCAGTGCTGCCAAGTTTGGCAAAGATAGATCTGGATCGAATCCACTGGTCATGTGGTAGAGAATTGACATTTTCTCTAGATTGCATTGAGGTTTTTCTTTGATTGCTAGTGGATATTGCTTGGCTTGAAGTCAGTCAATAATTGTGTGGACAAACAAGCTCCATCAGTTTCCGCATGGGTTTTGAATATTTTAGCCCGCGGATTGAGCGTTTGCATTGAAGAGAATCCAGACCGTGACTAAATGACTTCCACATTATAGTGTATGTGAAATTCACAAATTTATACTCTTGACGAAACATGGTTTCCAGACCGCGCACTCGAGAAAACATGCACCTTCTTTTCAAGCCCAACTGTTGCTCAATACTGGGCAACGTCGTCTTCAACCTTTTTACCCTTACAATATTTTCCATGAACATTTTTTCTTGCTACTGATCATTATGGAGTCACATGTGTAACATTAAAATGAATTTCTTTGACACATCAATATAATTCGCAATGACACTGGTTTGACTGAAGGAGATTTGAACTAGAACAAAAATCAGTCAGAATTTATGGGGCAACCCAATAGATGCACGATAAGTAGAACATTCCGTTCGCGATGTCTTTGTCAGCATCGAGATCCCGTCGAAGGCCATTCGTTCGAGCTTCTTGAATTGGTCGGTGTTTGTGAATATAACGGTAAGTGTTTGTGTTTCTATTAGGTCGGTCCATAATTTTTGAGACCTTTTTACATGTATTGCTGTAAAAATCTTTTGATAAGTATTGAAGCGTTCCAAGATGTCCTGCAACTCTGTACACAAGCTCGTCCATCCTACAGGCTAGCCAACTCGTTCGCTTGTTGCACTCTTTAGTTAGAATCCCTCTCTTCAAGACCTATTTCAGCCTCTTTCTCCTTGACTATCGATTCGGATCTTGCACGCTCCAAGCTAGGACTGACCGGAAGTTAGCTAAAGGCACGCTTTCTCAACCTACGGTAGTACGGTGGTTATGTCTACTCAGAATTCCATCCTTTTATTTGAAATTGATTCAAACTGGCTGACTGACTGGCAGTCCTGGGACGGTAGTAAAGTCTTCGAATCGGCCAGTCTATAGCTGGTCAGTTGGTCTCGTTGATCTCGCCTTCGTCTCCACCCAAAAAGCATTGAAAAAGGCGGGGAGTTCGCGCAAACCTGCCGCAGAGGGCTCGGTCTAGGCCACATCTCAAGTGGCTAGTGGCACCATGCCAGAACGGCGAGCCGGCAGAGAAAGGAGAAAGTGGATGGAGATTGAGGAAACCGTAAAATGTACCCCTGAGTACATTTTAGGCATGGTCTATGGTCACTTCATTCTCCATCCACTTTCTCCTGTCCCTGCCGGCTCGCCGTTTTAGCAAGTTGCCACGCCGGTCTGCGTCCATGCCATGCCGTTGAGTGCTGGTGGCAAGAGTGCTGTTGGAGCTATCAATATTGATAAATCTACCAATATGCTTGCTGCTTTTCTCGTATTGATCATGCCATAGCCCTTTTCCATGATATTGGGAGCGTTGCACCTCAGCATGATCATATAGGTCGTGAATCCCAGTCCACGACGCGTCAGTTGGTGCAGTGGGTACGTTGCGCGTGACGTTGGGTCGGACACGGGATCGATTCACCGTTGTGCTTGCGATTTTGCAGTCCTCAGAGGGTTATTTACCTTTCCTTCTACAATTCTTTCAAAGCATTTCAGAAGCGATTTGTGGTGCAGTGGCAGAGGTCGCGCTCATGAAAGGCTGCTCTACAGGGTCTGGTTCAAGTCCATGGGTGATGCGAGTTTTGCTGGCAATGTAGTAAAGTTCACCGTCGAGACTAGGGCCACCTCGCTGTCTCGCCTTTCATTATTCGCCGTTAACGGCCGATGTTCACCACCTTTGACTCCCAGTCTATGGCATTTTACTACCGTCCCTGATGCTCTATACGGTGCGCTTGAAAAAGAAACTGGACAAAGTGAGCGCTAATTGTCTGGGAGCTTTCGGCGTGACAAGAGGAGGGTGCTAAGACATCTCGATAATGCTAAGTTCTGAAAGTGTGGAGTTTGTATCTCCCATGCTCTGAGCCCGAATCAGCCCTAAACAAAACTGGCCTCATCATGTTCTTGCTGGTTTCCTGTAGCTCCTTCGAAGGACAATCCAGCATTCTCAACGGTGATTTGGACTGGGTGCAGTGTGCTAACAAATCCACAAGCCGAAGTAGCTTAGCACGAACGATTAGGGAGTTGACAGCAAACGCCCAACTCCCTCTGACTCCGACCTTCCTGAGTAGTTGAAGGAATACATGAGGGCTATGCGCTGGGAACCGACACCAAATAATACCAGTGTCGTTGGTGAACATAATGGTCGACAGCGTGGTAGTGACGCCTTCATACTGAAAGCAAGTTAAGACAATACCTTTTTTCTAGGGCCCTTCATTTTCACCTTGCGAAAAAAAAACTGGAAAAGTTGTAGACTCTCGGGCGGTCAGATCTTTTAGCTCCACCTTGTAGCACTAACTTTGCGCCAATAGACGACCATGCGTTCCCCTTTCTAGTGCACCTTCAGAGAACGTCACTCGTCACCTCACTTCATTCCCCACGATGTAAAACTCGACATCCATTTTTTCTTCGATCAGAATCCTGTGGAATTCTACAAAAGAGAGAGTGAAACTTACGCTCGCGTTGGCGATGTGTTGGTAATCATGGTTCTGTGTACTGTGTTTAATAAATACTTCAGAGAAATAAAATACAATTCGTAATTGAACCGATATCATCCAAAGTGTCTTGAATATTATGAACCGATCTAACATTTCTACTTCCATCACTTTATACATATTTAACCGCTGAACCATCCCAGCATCCGAGGCATGTGGTTGCTAACACTAACGTAAGGGCAGATAGCAAGCAGTCCAATTATCGTATCAGCCTTCCAAAGTTTTTTTTTTCGCTAGTCTCATATAAGTTTCCAAAAATGATGGGTATTTATAAATATTGAAAACCTATGGGAAATAACATCTCCATCACCAGCATTATGGCACACAAGCATGGTGTTCCTATTCGTTTTGCTAGTTAGTATAGTATACAGTAGCCATCAAAAGTTTCAATTTTTTTTTCTTACTGATTCAACGCAGTAATTAGGCTCTAAAATTACATATTATTGATGCGCAAAATCAAGTGTAGAATACGATGTAAAACAAGATTTCTTAAAATCGGACATCATTATTTGAAAATGCGATTTTTTCGAAAAATGACGTGACAAAAGTTTGGACATTGCAAGCGAACTCAGCCAGCATCCTTCGAATCCGAATGAGAATTTGAAATTTGTTGCGGAGCAAATGTATGATTCTACGATGGCATCGTCTTCTACTGGCACTGATTTAGTCATAAGGTTCTTTATCTGAAGTGGAATCCTAAAGTTTATTTGTTAAATGGGAGTGTTTGGTAGAATTTTCTGCTGGATGTGGATGGGACAATACGCTCTGCTATTCCCTATACTGCACAACTTAGTTATATTATATATCAACCAGTTTTGCTCCGCTCGCTACCGCGCGAATGTCATTAAAGACTCCAATGAAACTGAGTATATTCGGGCTACTGTTCAGTAACATAGCGCTTTCAATGGATTTGACTGATGGTATTAACGAAAGCAGATGGTAAAGCAGTAATTTATCACAGTGCGTAATACCAGTGAACGTCTATCATTTTCCTGAGACTAGCAAAGTCTAGCGGCCGAACGACCTCTGCATATTCAGTGCTACTACTGGAGCTGCTTATCAACAGCCTTCAGCGCGATTGTCCAACATGCTCTTGATAATAGAATGGAATAGCGGTCAAATAACCTCTCATGCCTGTGATGAGATGAAAATACCAACACTTATCGTAATTACACAGACACAGAACATCTAATAAACCCGGACAGATAGCGGGCACATGGATCACGACGAAATCACGAAGGATTGAGACGATTTCTTATCGCACATCCAGAAAAAAACTTCAGCGACAGTTGCCTTCCAACTTTCCTTATCAGCCTCTATCAGCTATTATCACTTTCTGATCCCTATCAAAAATGTTACCGTCCAACCCCCAAGATCATATCTGCAAAACAACGCCTCAATGCTGCTCGGCCTTGCGCTGTCAATGTCCTGACCTTTCCCTTCCAACGCTTCTTATCAGATCTCATCAGCTGTTATCAGTTTCTGGTCCTCATCTAATATGTTTCCTTCCCACCCGGTACATCATAGTCGAAGGACAGCGCCTCGCTGCTACTGGGCCGTGCGCCATGCATTTCTTGATTTTTGCGTCCTAACGCCCCTTATCAGATCTTATCAGCAGTTATACTTTTTGTCCCCCACCAAATATGTTCCTGTCCCACCCCCCCCCACCCTATTATCATAACCTAAGATCAAGTTCTGGCGACTGCGCCACAAATACGTACGAGCGCCCAAAATTTCGTGACAAAAATATTAGGTCGGTCAAAAAGTATCCGCCGTTTCTAGCGCCTAACTTTGAGACATCATAACTCTGCTGAAACACAATCCCTCGACCTGAAATAAAAACAGTTATAGTCACCTTATTGTTGGCAATCATAGCCATGCTAACGTTTTCCATATTGACAGAAATTCAAATTACTGTGAACAAAAATCTGTGGCTAGGCAATTTCGACATACTCCAATTCTCAAAGCGATTTCTTCTCCAAGAACTGAATTGGAGAACGGGAAACCGGTAGTTTATTAAGGATATACCTGGACTATATAAAGGATGGCAGGATAACTCTGAAGTCGTTTCCAAACAAATTTCACACAACGCGTTTTGCGGTGGAGCGTCCAGCGCTATCGCGGTCAAGGGTCGAACCCTCATTTGTTCCTCGAAGCAGGCTATCATTTCCGCAGATCCGCATGGACCATGTTCTACTTTTTATGGCAAAACTCAACCGTCACCGACTGACTCGATTCATGGGCCTTGGAGTTAGCTGCGCCATCAGACATTGAGGAAAATCCTTATTGCAAGTGCTTTGGGTTTCAGGATGCTCCAAGGGACTCAGTCTTGCGCCAGCCATTTAGTAACCCTTTCATTACTAGCGTGCAGCACCACTGTTTTAGGCCACACTGTTACCCATCCCAGAAAGGATTCCTCCTTTTTGTAATGTGGAGCTCAAGTACACACATCCATGCGTGTCGCAATGATTTGACCTGCTAGCATGAGTCAGACTGATGGACAGATTGAAGACGTATTTCCTCCTTCCTCATAGCATCCATGCAGCCGAGCACAATACCTTCAGAGTCCTCATACTCTCTTGCCACACCAGTAGTTGAGCGTCTGTGATAAGGTGGCTTCGTTTATTTAGTACACTTCTGTATAGTAAGGGCGGTCGTTCTACCACGTGCATCATTTTAGAGCTTTATTTCTCCAAGCTCATGCCTGGCGAGCTACTGTCATGTTGTGTGATTCCTAGGTGCATTCTTTCTTAGTGCAGGCGCCATACTGCTGGTCAACCCTGGTGTGTCTCTTCCATGTTTGAAGACATAAAGTGCCGGCAGTAGAAAATTACGATTTCCCATAGCTCAAAAAAGATGTCAGAACGACAGAATTTTTCGGAACTATTCGAAGTTTCGTATATATGTGAAAGAGCTGACTTTCCTCTACAAAATGGCATAAAAATTGTCTGGATGGTTGCGCAAGAACTTACTAAAAAATGCAGAGAAGTAGTCGAGGTGCGAAACGGCGGGTACTTTTTGACCGACCTAATACCTACACAGACCTACACACACGCACGCGCACAGACATAGTTAGCGAATTATATATAGAAGGAATCTTGATTTGCTCTCTTCATAACAGCGTTTTCCGAGTTCAGCAAGGCGACTATGAGAAGGTAGGCCTCCGTGGGCTGCGCGAAGATTCAATCGTGGCCGTGGCTAGGTCGCCGCGCCAGTCGCCGCAGCCCGCAGTTTCGCGTCGGCCGTTGCTAGAATTCAGCGTTTTATCGTTTGGGAATGTACGATTAGGTAAAGTTTCCAGCCATAGAACATAGAATATGAATCACCTATCCTCTCAAAATGCTGGTTCCTTGTCCCTTGCCATTACTTATAAATTTGAGCTATTATGCTGATGTCATGCCTTCCTCACCGTCCCACTGAGTATGGAACCGTTGGCGACGGTTTGCGAAGGTCGCAAACCGTCGCAAACCGTCGCCTCTCGGTAACTCTTGGAAAATGGCTCGCTCGACTTGTTGGTTATACCATCTGATAGCTCTGCTCGAGATCTACAAGATGCTATTTTCATGTTGCCAAAAAGCTTCATATATTCGCCGACTGCGCCGCTCGGGTAAATCTCCCGTCGCTCGCACTTTAGAGCGGCGGTTCGCTCCTGCAATTGGTGCAAAATCGCTCCAATCGCAAAGTTTGACATCGGCCATTGAGATGTATACCATTCGATAGCATTTTGCATGAGGAATCGAACGGTAACCCTCAGCTCCGTAGAGTCATCTGGAAGAGCAAAAAAATCTGGTTTTTATTTCAGTGCATGACGGGGAGTGATGTCTGGGGCAACACCACGGAATGAATGCTCACCTGCACCCAAATTTTTTACTTGATTCCTACAGACAAGTAACAGTAGTCCACGTCGGTGGAGATAATTCCGAACTATCTTCTCAGGTTTCCGCAAAACATCTCCTCCAAAAGTGGGGAATGTCACGTAATAGGCCTACTAAAATTGCTGGAAACTATTCAAAGATTTTCATTTGAAATGGAAGAATGGGATGATGAGCGGAGATACAACACGTTCCAGCCAGTTAGCGCTCTAGAGCGAAGTGAAGATCGTGAAATTGGATTCATTCAATCTCACAATATGGTGGATAGGTTGTGTACGTGGCGTATTCTGAGGCAGGTGTTGGAACCCATCTTTCTGGATGATCAGGGTGCATAGGAGAGTTATATGCGCTCACAAACAAAGTGTATTCATCGCTTCTCCGGATGGAGGTCGAGTGCACGGCGCAATCCTATATGAAGCTTTCTGGCAACATGAAAATAGCATCTTGTAGATCTCGAGCGGAGCTATCAGATGGTATGACCTCCAAGTCGAGCGAATCATTTTTTTAAGAGTTATGGCGAGGCGACGGTTGCGACGATTTGCGACCGTCGCAAACCGTCGATTGAACAAAATTAGTAGCAGTACTGTAGTTTGGAAACACAGCCTTAACATGGCACATGCTTTGTACTATGATATTCAAATTACTGTGGAAATCACAAGGTGATGTTTGTTGGCTCACTGATGTCTGGAACTTTGATCTCATCTGAGCTCTAACCCCCCCCCCAACTTATGGACAAGGACCACCTAGTCAAGGTCCGTACAGAAATCGCCACGTGTGACGTTGCCCACCTCGGATCATTGCCGCGATAGAAGGTTCATATTTAAGTCCGAGCTAGTTCTGACTATCGAATGGAACATTGCATTCTTCAGACTATCCTCATACTAGGGCCAGACTACGTTTCGCTGGATACCAAGAAGTAAGAAATTGCCGAATGGTCCGACACAACTTCCTCTAAGACACTACTCCACTATGCCCTGGCTGCTGAGATCTGATACCTGAAATGAGGTTCTCAGTTGACAGGGTCAGTCACATTTACTTCAGAAAGTTCACATCATATATACCAAGAAGGCGGAAGTTCGACTCGTCGTTGAGCACGATATTGTACCTCTCGAAATCCGCCCAGGTTCGTCACTTGTGGGCGGAAGCTAGTTGGACCGTCCTGCTCTGAAACCCCATTAACAGCTCCTTGTTGGGACACCTTTCACAAAATTCGCCTGGTCCCATTGGATGTATAGCAGCACATTTGCTTGGGATCGACTGAGAGTGAACCCGAAAAAATCGTTTTTTGTAGATGATGCCGGAGGAGAAGACGGGCCCTCCAGTTTCCAGAGTCTTGGAAAAAGGTCCAACTTTGTCGTCAGCTCACTTTTGTGGCTGGGCCGTTTATTTATACTCGCTCTACTCTGATTACCCCAGAAAATTTTGATAATAGCGAATTTTGTAGGTTGGACTGGTGAGCTTTTCTCCGTATTTCGGAATGGGAGGTCTAGATAAACCTCTGCAATCGAAGTTAGGTCTTCTTTCCACGTGAATGTGTTTGAAAATCGCGCAATACTCGAGAATCAAGCTAAAATTAACAATAGCATGCATTATTGAGGAAAAGGAGGGGTATAATCAAGGAAAACAGAAAGTTTCCAAACATTTGACACGCCATTTCTTCAAAAATCGTATTTTCTAGCTAAAAATAAACAACTTCCAAACTTTTGACTGCTACTGTATGTATTCCACCGCTTTGTCCAATTTTGTTTCTTTTGTTGGCTACATCAGTCAGATCAATTATCACGTTGACAACAGCGTGCGTTTCGACTTTTGGCCACGTAGACAGTAGTAATTTTGCGGGCGCAAAATTATTAGGTACCGGATATCCTAATGTCGTTTTTCCCAGATCAGGAAGTTTCGGAGCCGGTTACCATGCCAGATCAATATCTCAGAAAATCATTTTTTGTTGATTAGTATTGCGTTATAAGTTGCTTATTGTTTCCTATTGTTAGTTCTCAATCTAGCTTTCTCCTAACTTTTATACTTTGTTTGAAAACTCTCGTGCCCATTGTGCAAATTCGCATGCGTGTAGCGAATGCCCTCACAGTCGGGCTGTGAGCTGCAAATTGCGCCAACCAATCAACGTTGCTTTTGTTGGAGGGACTACTACCGTTTGGAATGCTCGTTGGGTTTTCACAGTTTCCTTAGAAGACAGTGGAATCTTTGGAAGGATGCGTGCTATTGTCGTCAAAAAGGAGGCCCTAGTTAAGCCAGTCGAAAGAGGGCTGCACCGGACTTGTGCTGAAATGGTAAAATACTTTCACTGTTATGGGTTGATGATGCGCAAATATCCCCACGAATTTGATTCCGTAAGATATTCTGATAGATGTGCTCACCTGCTACTTTTGTGTGCACAAAAAGGGTGCGTTTTTAACCCATGTTGCAAAAAAGACTTCATAAAAAATTGTCCAGTTCGGCTGAGAAGTTCTAACTTTTTCATCATACAACACAGACCTTACTCTAACTAAACGTATACTTCCCTTATCCATGCCTTTCTTTTTAGCAAGTGAGAGGGATGATTTGTCAGATGATCTCGGAACTGACTTGCCCCTCTTTTTTGTCTCAAAAAATTCCGAGCTCGAATCGAACGAGCTTCTCACTCATACTGTTAATTGAGAAAATGTTAATGAATCATATGACGTATATGTTGTCTAATTCCCCGGACTCTCAATTGAAATATTGCTGATCCGATACCCTTGTTGAAAATACGACATTAGGATATCCGATACCTAACACTAATTGTAAATTTTCAGTGATTCCATGCATTTGGATGGTCCGAAACATTTCGGCATTGTTCAAAGCATAGAAGTTAATCAGAGGTACAGTGGTGGAGTTCCGGTCCGGAAGAAACTTGCAACGGTTATGAATAGGCATTTATTCGTTTTGTAATTTGTCTGTATTGCATTATTTTGTCTGTAATGAACGTGGAAAGTATTTCTAAGGAGATTATTCCAAGAAAAACATTTGGTTGTCTCATAATTCCTGTCGCAATTTTGACACTTTTGTTTATTCAAGTTTTATCCTTTCTAGCGAGCAACTGATAAACATCATAATCACCATCATGATCACTGATACGCATGCATTTGCTAGGGAAGGTTTTGAACCTATCCGCCCAGATTGAGTGTAGCTGGGAATTGATGAATTGGATAAGTCGATTTTGCGGTGATCCTAAACCTTAACTTTTTTCTCTGGCAGATGCAGATTCAGGGCGCAGGGAGGCGATGGCCTGGTGGATGAGGTATCGTGTCCATGGCTGTCTCCCTCAGAGTGTGGCGGGTTGGCATTGTAATGTGAGGTCGAGGATCCATTTGGAATAAGGAGATTCTGAGAAATTTTTGACAGTTTCCTCGCAATAGCGGAGCCAGCCTGGAGAGCTATTCCACGCTGACTTTCGCAATGCTTGTCTTCACACAATGAAGTGGTTCCCAAACTAGGCCATCCAGCGAACACAACGAAGCAAAAACAATATCCTCAGAATACGGAGTTCGGGTTTTGGATGAGCTGGTGCTTCCTGCCTGCGAGGTAGCCATCTGGCGCGCTTCATATTGTTGTCGCAGTGGGCTCATGACTCATCTCCACTGACGACCTACTTCAGGAGGCTTTGCTTATGCAGTTGTGTAATGGATTTTTCCTAGATGGTCAGGCGTGGTCCTTGCTCATGGTCGGCCGGACCATACGGTTTCCATCAAAACTTCATTGCGCTGCAGTCCATCGCCATGGGAATAAGACGAGAGCTAGAAATGAACCGAGCTGCCAGTTTCGTAGCAATTAAGAAAACTCTGCTGAATATGAGCATATCCGATCTTACGGTGAAGCATGTCGTTTTCAGTTGCGTAGCATGATCCATAGAATGAATGTAAACAATAGGGAAGAGTTCGCGCAAGCGCAAAAAAGGATGTCTGATGTGGTACAGTCCATATCCCAGACTCAGGGTAGGCGTGTAAGCGGAAATGACGTGGCTGCTGCCGCACTTGATAGAAGCTGCGATGATAAGTTGCTGCCAGCATTCTTCGCTGATATCCAGCAGTGTGTGTTGGAAGCAGCTTATCAACGCAACTTCTATCAAGTGCAGCAGCAGCCACGTCACTTCCGCTTACACGCCTACCCTGAGTCTAGGGTATGGACTGTATGCAAAATGGGACCAACCGCACCACGCCGTCGTCGATGTGCTGAAAGCATGCATGCTGCTTGATATAGGACAATCCCCGCTATGATCAGCTCTTCTCGAGCCCATTTCAACACGCTCGCTAGGAAGTGGAGGAGACCAACTGATTGATAATCACTTCAATTCCGTAGTTCATAAATAATTCGATAGCACCGTGAACAGCATAATCGTGAAGCTTCTGAACGTCGACAGCAATTGAAGTTGCGTGAAACAAGGTCTTCTGCGGAGGAAGCTTATTTTTCTAATCAGGGACGGTAGTAAAGTACCCCTAACTCCCAATTAGAGATGTGATTAAGGGTTACCATGGGAGAAGATGTCAGAAAATTGCAAACTAACCCTAGATCAATAAGGAGTCCACAATTTGTCTTCGAATAACAGAAACAAGCAAAGAAACCAAGAGAAACAAGAAATTAGGCTGCACAAAGCAGTTGAAGAATGTAGGATAACAGCTAATTCTTTAAC
>KZ345310.1:120972-140652 GCA_002352805.1 Teladorsagia circumcincta
GTGAAAGTTAAAGAAGAAAGCTTTAATGGTGCCATGCTTGCCATGCATAAACGGCAATTACTTATGACTCAACCTAATATTTGAGATTTTAAACTGTTAACCTCATTCAACAAATCGTCATTCTTCTGGCGCTTGCTCTTATTTTCCTCCATCCTGTTCCTCGCTAGCACGCTTCCTTCAGCTCGAACAGGAAACCCAAGGCTGTTTCAAGATGTGCCGGAAGCGAGCAGTCATTGACGACAAGATCAACAGCGCGGTCAAAGTCCACCTCAGCAGTGGTGCTGGAGAGGTCCATCCTGTGTTTCTTACCCCTACGGCCCTGAATGGGAGCGGGGGCTAGCGGAGTATTCATATGAACGAACGATGAGGAAAAAAATCAGAACCGATTCACCTGTAAAGGTGGCTTGATTATAGGCGGGTCCCCAGCCACTAGGGTAGAGCCACTAGGGTACATTTGCGGTCGTAGCGTAGAGCAACGTTAGTCGATAGAATCAATCGACGCGAATATCACCGTGGTTCCGGAGACGGCAGGAATAAAACTAGATTACCAGTCGAAATCAGAATATCAGTTCGGGAACCTTTATAAAACGTTTATGGAACGCTGGCGCCAGACGACTTTTAGGCCCAGAATAAGCTAGAAATAATTCGGAAGGGCGAATTTAGTCGAAAAAAGGTGTCGTAGACGGAGGGATTGCGGAGCCGACCGCTCAGCACGCGTGCACCACCAAATTTTTTTTTTCATAAATCATAGAAATCATAGATGTGTTTTTCTAGAAAGGGTCCTAAAGTGGAGAAGTAGTGCACACAAACCAATATTTGAACATGAGCACAATGTCTTCTTTTTAAAAATTTTTTTGTAGTTCTTTTTTGAAAGGAAGATGTGCTCTGCATTCTATTCGAGATAATTCCACGTGTGCTTTTCCGCTTCCCTGTTTTATCTTATACAGGATGTCCCATAAATACTGCAACACATTTTGAGCCTCAGTAGTGTGGGTGTGTGTGCTATTATCCCAAGGTTGGCACACCTTCGTATTCTATAACCTCTTCTGAATAACCTCACCAAAGAGCACGGCTTACCACTCGTTGTACGTCTAATGGTGCATCTGAACCTCAAAAGGAGTCTCAATCCTTCATCCACCTAGGTCGGACATCCGGTGATGAACATCGCGCTATTTGAATTTGTAAACGCTCCGAGGTCCACTGTGTACTGAAGAGAAGACCAGTAAAATTAGTCTTCGCTGCTGCTGCCTCACAAATTCTGACATTGCGGATCTCAGGAAAACCATGAAATAGTGAAACGAGTGCAATAACCGGGTTGGCTCGATCAGGGTGACCAGAACATCGGAGCTTCTAAACACGGTCATGTAGGGGGGTGGTCAAATAACAACTGCTCACAGTTCACTATAAGTTGCGTGAGCATAGCAGGCCAATCCAATGGGAATAGCACAGTAGAGACAAAAAGTTCAAAGATCTGGTGTCGAGGGCCGAAAATGGCGACCACACGGGCACCGTTTTCATTGACGGCTAAATTTCTGACGTGAAGCGGAGCTACAATTTTCAAACTCCGAGAGTGCCCGCATGAGGTCTTAAGAAAGCCAGTGAGAATGAAAGGAATATTCGCGGCGAGCAGCAGCCAATCTTTATTGCGATTAAGGAAAAGGTCCCAGTCACCGGTCGCTCCCAGCGATTGTCTGTTGAAAAGCGTTCAAAGTTCGACACACAACTAACTAACGAATGTTTCAGTGCACCAGTTGTTAGCAAGCTATCTACCCTTTCCAGAGAAGAAGAAGGTTTTCCTCGAGGGCAAGTAGCTTCTGCATGGGGCAAAAATTGTCTAAGACAGGTCTCATGATACTGCTCAGGAATTCACATCCTCAAACGAATGGCTCTAGATGTATAGTTTTACTTCTGTGCCTGACAGGTATTTGATTGTGGAATCTTTATTGCCTGACGTTTGGCCTGAAAGGAAAAGGAAATTTTTTGGAACTTTCTTTTCTATACCACTTCACTTTGTATGTACCATTTAACCTTGACCTGTGTGTTCAGATAAGGTAACCAACCATCATGCGGGACTTCTCGTGTGAGCTTGATGTACTGCGATTGACTGTTAAGAACAACTCGTCCATTTCAGCTTGAGTTGATGTGGTTACAAAACAGTCGTCGAGATAACCGCAGTACATGGTAGGGAGACGTGCTAGCACAGGGCGTTCAATTTTACTCATGAAGCAGACGGTGAGAACCGGTGCCAACCGCTTTCCCATAGCAAGCCATCTGATTTGCGAGAAATATCTTCCATACCACTTAAATATATGTATTGCAATTCAAGCATTCTTTGATGAGAACCATTGTCTGTGGTTTCCTCAACCCGAACGTTATCGAACTTCTTGCGTGCTCGTCAAGCATTTCTGAAACTGCTTGCAGGGCCTTACTGATGCTAACGTTAGTGTAAAGCGATGACACGTCGAATGATTTCACAACAATTCTGCTCAAACCTGCAAGAACGTGAGTGGTCTAGGAATTGCCCCGTGTTCGACAAATGTGATGGTATATGAGCGAGAAGATGACCGATGATCTTGTTGAGAAACCATGAGATGCGATCGGTCGGTCCATCCACACAGCTGATTATTGGCCTCATTTTATAATCCTGTGGCAGGAGTGATTGTTTTCAGCAGACAATTTCTGAGTTTTGACTAGGCTGATGAAGACTGGGCACGTTGGGTTTTCCAGTTTTAGTCTTTTAATCAGTCTTTCGTCCAGTTTCACTGATTTACCTACTTTTATCCATAGCGTATTCAATCTGTGCACCTGCGTTTGGAAGGCTCTTTCTGTTGAGTTCTGGTAGACAGTGGTATCGGCTAGGTGGAGTTCTGTGATATCCCTATCCAGCGATTGTGATAACACCACAAACTCCCCACGTTTGTCGCTCACAGAAAGTCGTATTTCGTTGAGCGCTATTCTTTACTTGATTTCCTTCAGACCTCCCCGTTGTTCCCTAGTCAAATTCGAGCCCCCATTGCGTCTAAATCTACTGAGCTCTTATAGAACCCCTGACAATAGGATTCGGAATTTGATATCCGCTTCTGGAAGAGGCTCTGTTTCTTTTTAACGCTAAGGCCTCTACTTTCTTTATATGAACGTATCCGCTCTAATGCTAAGGCAAAACATTGAGCTAAATACAACTCTCTGCGGGAGCAGCGACGGGTGGGGATCTCTGATAATGGTCAACCCTCAGCCAATTACAACAGGATGCTCAGCAAACGAATTTTGTGTCTGAAGTTCCAAGAGTCACTGCTATTGGGGATGCACACGTCCCACCAAAAGCTGCTGATTTCTCAAATTTAGGGCCGTCGTTCTCACTAACTCAAACGATCGATCCTCTTAATTCGCAAGGTAGTGTGCGGTTTGCAAAAGTTCAGAGACCATCTGGGAGCGAAAGTACTCCGAGACTCCCAGGCGCAAGTAGATGAAAGGCTTGAACGTAGTGCTCTAACGTCAGCAACAGTGAGGCCCTGCAAGCAGTTTCAGAAATGCTTGACAAGCACACAAGAAGTTTGATAACGTTCGGGTTGAGCAAACCACAGGTAATGGTTCTCATCAAAGAATGCTTGAATTGCAATATATTTAAGTGCTCTGGAAGATATTTCTCGCAAATCAGAGGGCTTGCAATGGGACAGCGGTTGGCACCGGTTCTTGCCGTCTGCTTCATGAGTAGAATTGAATGCCCTGTGCTAGCACGCCTCCCTACCATGTACTGCCGTTATCTCGACGACTGTTTTGTAACCACATCAACTCAAGCTGAAATGGACGAGCTGTTCTTAACAGTCAATCGCAGTACATCAAGCTCACACGAGAAGTCCCGCATGATGGTTGGTTACCTTATCTGAACACACAGGTCAAGGTTACCAATGGTTCATACAAAGTGAAGTGGTATAGAAAAGAAAGTTCCAAAAAATTATCATTCACGCACTGTCGGCACACCTTAGAGCTGTTAAACGAGCAGTACTGCGTAACATGTACAGAACTGCTGTAGAGGTGTGGACCGGTATCGAAGAGCGGGAAGAATCCAGAAGATTGGCTAACAAAGTTGCTAATCCTAATGGTTACACAGCACGGAAGACGAGAGACGAAGCAGACCGAGGCCTTTTCCATACGGAGTTTAGAATAAAATATGTCTCCAACTTCCATTTATATCGCATCAATTTAACGCAGTTACACAGGAATGCCTAAGAAGGGCGGATCTGGCCAATGACGTCTTCTTGGTCAGTACACCAAGAGACAGCATCAAACACCAACCGGTCAGAAATCGTGTCTATGAGCAATTGCATCATGGATAACTGCGTTATCTGCCCGTATTTAGAAGGAGGAGACTGTGCGCAAAGATTCGTGGTTTACCAGCTGCAGTGTTCAACATGTGATGCCTTGTACATTGGAGAAACTGGGAGACCATTAGGTGTACGTATAGAGGAACATCTTGCTACTAAACGAACTAAAAGTTCGGTCACACCGCTTGGCAAGCACAGAAGAGAAGCCATGGGGTTTGTGACTTTGATATTAAGTGCACAATACTGGCCCACGAAAGCGATATTGGTGCTAGGAAAACCCTCGAGGCTTTTTAGATGAAGCACCGAAATCCTAGTACGAATAACAGAAATGAGTGCATTTCATAACTGCCGATTTCTCGCCCTATATCCCTCTATGTAAGCTGTGACAGTGAAAACTAAGTGCACTGCACGTTCATCCTTTATAAGCAGTGCACGGCCAGTCAGTTTCACTTTTGATCACTCTGGAAAACGCTGAGGGAGGCCGTTGAGCGGAACACTGGTGGAATTAAGGTGAGAAACCGTTGTTAGGATTCCCACTCCATGGTTCATCGGTTTGGTGTTGTTTGCTTAGCGCATATTCGTTTAAGCGGATAGGTTGAATTCAAAAAGTTTCGAAACGCTTTCAGGCTTTTGAAAACAACGATTGTGTCGAAACGTCAGGCAATAAAAATTCCACAATCAAAAACCAGTCAGGCACAGAAGTAAAACTATACATCTGAAGAATTCCGTTGTTTTAAGAAAGACGGACATGGACACTAATAGCTCTAGAATTTCTCGAATTCAACCTGGTGGATCATCCTATTTGGGCTATGTTGGTAGACAGAGCTTGCACTAAACAACGCATCTAAATAGAGGAGCGAAGTCTTTTCTCCAGAAAGTTTCAAAGGAGGAACTCAAGGATGTCATGGGTGCCGCAGTAGAATGGGTCTGAAGCAATTGGAAGCCATAGTCTCAGCGGCAGGAGAGCTTATTGAATAAGTATCATTCCTTTCAACTGCTTAATGATTGACTAAGAATTGAATGTGGTCGCTTGGAGATACGTCCGTTTGGAGAGAAGTTACAACTTAAGAAACGTGTTGCAGTGTTTATGGGACACCCTGTATCTGCACCCTAAGTGGGCGAATCAGATCCCTGCCTAGGCGTGCCTGCCCTAATATTGCAAAAGTGTTCCTAGTCATCCAGGGTTAGGCATAGGTTGGCACTGGCTCATGAGGAACCCCGTTACAAGGACATGTCTGAATTCGCAAAATGCTTCTGTGATGAAGTCAAGACTCTAAGCGGAAGTGACGCGCAGAAGCACAGATGATCCCGTCGACAGCTACGGAAAAGGCCCGGAAAGGATAATTGGAGATTGGGGGAGGGAAACAAGGATCGTCAATGAAATGAGGGAGTTCATGCTCGGATAGGAGTCAGGTTTCGGCGGTCTTTTCCTGCGGAAAAGGGAGACTCGAAATATAACGAGCAACATGACTGGAGAATGGCAAAAGTGAACATGTGATCGTAAAAGACCAATCCCCAAAATCGCACGTGACCTCGAGGTACTCCAGGCTCCACGGACAGACCCCTCCTAGCAGACATCTAACCAGGAATCTGCAAAAGGTCCCAGACCCGCAGGGCCAGCCCACTGGACCTGGGTCAACGCGGTTGATACAGTGTCGCACGGATACGCTAAGAAGATACTGGGCGAGAGGATGGTAAACAGGACAAGACTGTGTATAAGCAGCGGCAAAATTGGTAAACGACAAAAGGCAAAAGAGTGAAGCTTACAAGTGCTGGTAGATGAAACAAAGCCTGCAAGACCTAATTATTTACAAAAACAGCGGGAGGTTCCAAGGCTTTCGTCATCAAAGCGAAGACCACTGAGATGGACGCCTAATGCGAAAAGGTAAATAGATGGCCAAAATGCACAGAACTCACTCTACAGGCTTTGTGAGGCGTATCGGTCTAATCTAGAGATTACAGTGACCAAAGTGAGAGGAGGTAGCGACACCACACCAAGGAAGCCAGTCCATGTCAAGATGGTCAGTTAGGAGGAGACGGAAGTAGTATTTTGGTGATCGCTGACGCCCCCTAAAGGCCAAAGAAGGGTAGAAAAAATTCTTGAATGAGTGGTTTTTACGGTCTTGAAGTGACCTTTCGGACTCCAGAGAACGTCACCTGCATATCGAAGGATACTTGTGATTATGCCGGCGAATGTCATGTCCGTGATAAGGACCCTGCTTCGGATCAAATACCAGGAAAAAATCGACGTTTCGACCAAACTTTGAAAATGGAAGTAACCATTTGTTGCACGCCGAAAGCGGCTCGAACGAACGCGGCGCGAAACTCGAGCAGAATGTTCTGATGGTGAAGGAAACCAAAGTCCGGTTCTATAGGGAACATCTCTCTTCACGTCGCGGTCTTTGAAATCGTACTACCTATAAAGATGAAGCCTTGCGTGTGGAATAGCCGAGGGTTCAACATATCACGTCTCAGTGGAGAGAAGAACCTGTCTACTCCACCTCTGTGGGATATTGGTTGTCCACCACCAGCTCATCCGCCTGCCGTTGCCTATCTGCAGTGGAGTTCCTTATTATTTGAGGAAGATAACAGAGAAGCTTATTTCCAGCTCAACGGCGAGTGATCTGTTGGAGACGTATAAATTGTAAATTTTTCGGAAGTAGTCAAAATCTCAATTTTTCCTATAACCTGGGGTAAGGAGCTTTCAGTGCCCTGATCACGGATATGACATCAGTTTTTTTTCCCGATGACTCCAATTTACGCCAGTTCGGCACCGTTTGGCGCCTTTTCAGCGCTATAGATTTCTCCGCTATAAGTGCTGAAAATAAGAGTTTTTACTTACTGATGGTCAGGCTACCTTCTTATTCTTCTTCTCCCTAGCGTTACTCCCGCGCAGTTGCAAGGTTCGCTGTCTTTGTCAAACGTCGCCACTTCAACCTGTAGAGGGCACCCTCTGCTGTGGCCATCACTTTGCTCAGGTCCACCTTAATCACGTCTCTCCACTTCGTTCCTCTCCTCGCTTCTTTGTGGCTCCTCGCGGTCGCTTGCGTTGCGCTTTGAATGATATCGTTCGATCTCGCAGTTTCCCTAACACCATCGTCATGTCATGCATGTGCATACCATCTCAGGCGCTGCTCTTGTATCTTCAGTTGAAGCAGCCTGCATGTCCGCTCTGACATCCTCGTTTCTGTACCTGTCCAGTTGCGTCCAGCCGCAGGCTTACCTCAGCATCCTCATTTTAGCAGAGTGGCCAACACTCGCCGCCGTGTAGCATCGCAGGCCTCACGGCTCTCCAGTACACCTTCCCCTTGAGCGCTCTGCACCTTCGATCGCAAAGGATTCCAGTGGACTCCATCCATCCATTGCCCCTTGATCCGTGCCTTCACTGCCTGGTCCACGCTGCCGTTGGAGGCTAAATCGCTCCCTAGATATCGGCAATCTTCCACTCTTTCGATACTCTCACCATGAGCGCCCCGATCGGCTCCTTCAGAGCTTGGTCTTCTTGACATTAAGCCGGAGCCCACCTTCTGCCAGGACTTCCTGCCACTCCCGCTCTTGGGTTGAGGATCTTCCCCGCTATCCGCTATCAGGGCGACGCCGTTGACTAGAGATTGGTCTTAGTTGGCTCCGTTCTCCCACCACCAGAAGATCTAATATCAGGAGGAAGAGGGAGGGACTCAGAACTCATCTTTGATGAACCCCAACCATGAGAACTACCTAGTTTGACAAGCCGTGGCGAGTGTGTATTACTGCCTTGACCTCATCGTACATTCTTTCATCAGAGAGATTAGCTGTTCTGGAACGGTCCACTCTCTTAGCGCTTTCCAAAGTGGTGTTCGCTGTAGCCGGTCGAACGCTTTCCAAGTCGAGGAAGGTCAGGAAGCCGGGCTGCCGATCTCGCAGTTTTTTTCCATCACTTGCCTC
The DNA here is from genome assembly GCA_002352805.1 of Teladorsagia circumcincta. NCBI lineage: Eukaryota > Metazoa > Nematoda > Chromadorea > Rhabditida > Trichostrongylidae > Teladorsagia > Teladorsagia circumcincta. Next base: position 129,219 of record KZ345310.1, read on the forward strand.
GCGAAGGAGATGGCATCCGTTGTTGATTTTACACATCTTCCAGGCATGGACTCGAACTATTTCTGGGAGATCGGACCGGCTCCCGTAGCTTCGAGTCGACCAGCCATCCATACAGTCTCATGGTATGCGCAATCAACTAATTCCGCGGTTGTTAGAACAGTCCATCGTGTCACCCTTCTGCTTGGAGAGTGGGACGATAGCACCTGTTCTCCAGGCTTCGGCATCCATCCTTCCTTACATTATTCAGTACACCTCATACCATACGCTCCAAGCGCCTTCCATGCCTTGATTGGCATCCAATCTCGAACAAACGCCTTCCCAGCTTTCATCTTTCCTAGTTGTTGACGAACTTCATACTGTGTCCACAGTGAGATGGGGTCAGCCGTTGCCTTTGCATGAGAAGTGACCTTGTGGGAAAACTCCTCGCTTGAAACTGTAGTGTAATACTCTTCTAACCTCTTCTCGATCTTAGCTTCCTGAGGATGGACCCGCCCCGCTCTTCACTTTCACGACCCCGATGCCATGAGCTAGTCGGTGCCGAGCTGTAGCCAGCCTGGGTACAAAATTCCTGCATTCCTGCTTCTTGTACAGAGCGTCCATTTCATTGTTCACTACCTTAGCGATGACCTTCCGAGATCGTTCATAAGGCATTGTTAAGGCTCAGGTAGATTCGTCCTTCTCACTTTTGGAGCATCCCACTTGCGGTGCGTACACGGTCAATATCCTCCAGTGCTCCTCCTTAGTGTTTATCTGCACAGCCACGATTTGATCGCGATCCCGTTCACAACGGAGACAAACTCCTTGAGGGACTCCGCTATCGCTATGGCCACACCGCTCCGCTTGGTGTCCTCTCCATTGCAGTGGAGTCTGACACCTTCCCCAATTCCACTAGCCTTATCACCATCCCATCGCGTCTCTCGAAGGCACGCAACTTGGATATTCGTGCGCCTTATGAGACAAGCCACTTTTTGGGACCTTCCAGATAGCTAGCCTACGTTCAGAGTCCTACCTCGAACTAGCTTCTTCGGCGGAAGCCGTTCACTCCTCGATAGCCTCGCATAATGATGAAGAACTCGAGCGGGGTTCTGCGCTCCACTTCTTAGCATTGACAATGATACTTTTGCGACTTTTGAACATGGTTTTGTGACTGGGGTCTTTATCAGCCAGCCTATCAACCTGGGCCCGACGCTGAAACTAGAACAACTTTTGCAATTTCCGCAGGGATGGCTTCAAGCCTCGGCGGGGATCACTCGCAGCCTCTAGAGTCGCGGACATGAGTCCACACTCTGAAACACTCCGCTACCTGCGCTGTCGTGGCTATTCCCAGATGTGATTTGTACTCACGTATGCCTATGCGTCTTGAAACGCTGAATCCCAAAACTGTTTAACGATGATTCGGAGAGCAATTTTACGGGGTGGTTTTGCCTTAAGGGTCCATTTCTCGGAAACCGTTCAACATGAAAGGGGGTGCCCGTCAGTGTCGTCATTGGGAAGCAGTCTGACTTACAGGTGCAGCAACAAGGTTCGGTTCCTTTGAGCACCGGTTGTGTTTGCTTTTGCTTTGAAAGTTGCTCTAAACGTTTGCAAAACAGTATTGCTACTCACTTCGATTATTACCACCCTTCGCTTGTCTACCTGAAACGGTTCTCCGTTAGTGGCAGCTTTTTTTGCCTGTACTACTCTACGGAGGCCCTTGTGACATTTTCGAGCAGTCAAAGGTCAGGATGAGAGCAATCAAAATCTCCAGAAGATCGTGAGATGGTAAAGTCTTCGGCGGCGCCAGAATTTCGAAAAAACTTTGCTTGTTCCTTCAGTGGTTAGTCCGTGCGACGACGTGTTCTGTTTCAGGTTACCTCCGAAATGTCCTGTCCAAAAGCTTTACATCTTGCGTTTGATAAAGGAATTAAACAGTCGCGATAGTACCCGGGTGCCGTTAAGAAAAGAGAGGAAGGCAATAGAGAGCTTCATCTTTCCTTGTGACGCTGTGCACGGCAACATCGCTATCGATGCGACACAGCAAGAAATATTCTGCTTCACGCAGTTCGCATTCAATTACATTTGCTCAGCAAATATTTCCCAATCGTCGTTATAATATATGCACTGAATGATCCACAATAATGAAAACGAAATCATACATGTTACAAGTGAGTCGTCAGAGCGTTTTCTACAAAAGTAGCTCGAGTGCAGTACAGGCTGAAAATTGTCAGTGTCGCGGAACTGTTTTGCGAAAGTTCGGAACAGATTCGAGGCAAAAGTAAACCCAGCACATGCACCGGGAATCTTGTTGCTTCTCCTGCAAGTCTTACCGTCTACAAACTGCGTAGTGAGGGAAAGCCTCTTACTTGTCGTAGGCATCTAGAACTGGACCTCAGGGGTAGAGCACCTCCGTAACTTTGCTCTCCAAATCATTGCAGATTCGGTAGCCAAAAGTTTCTGAGCGAGCCTAAGGCGCGCCACATGTTCCCTCCCTATTTATAATGATGGAGAAATTTTCGTATCAATCTTCTTCGCCATCGCCAAAGTTAGGGGCAGGTATTCGCAAACTGGGGGGAAGCCTCTGATAATGATGTCTGGTTTGTGAAAGGCTCTTCCCTGAAGTGATGGTTTGGGATAAAGCCATCTTAGAGTGAATCCCATTGGTGTTCATCTCCAGAGAATTTGAAATTTAACAAAGAACTTTCAGAACAACTTTGAGAACGAAGATAACCTCATGTTGTTCTGAATACATGAGCATTCTGACCAATGACCGCTTGCTCTGCGCAGAAATTCGGCTTCCTAATACTTTCAAGCCGATGGATTTCTTTATGTGGTGATGTCAGGGAGCAAGATCTCAGACGGCTTTCACACCACGGTGGCTGCTCTGAAGTTAGCGCTTCGAAAGGCGCGGAATGACATCGCCGTTGGTTACCTGAAGCGTACTGCTGACTCTGTCATTAGTCAGAATTTCCCTGGTATAGGAGAATGGTCAAACTCAAAGTATCTTCTAGCCTGGGCGATCAGATAGCTCAGTATAAATTGCATCCCCTTTGCGAGTTCCACGCTCAGAAGCATGACGTCCTATATTTTTCAGCCACCCTGCCATGTTAGGGATTATCGTGGCTTCTCAGTGACACGCCGTAGTCTACCTTATTTCCCTCACTCGATCAACGGTCTCTGACATCCCAGTTGAGTGCGACTCAAGTGTGCTTTACTACCATCCCTGATCACTCCGTTGATGATCAAGTAGAGCGGCTGAAGCAGCTTCAGCAGACCATTGTTATAATGCTAACATTTATGGAATAGCTGATAGCAAAAAAGTTTTCCGGGGCGACGTGCAGAAATAGCATGGAGCACTGGCGAAGCTTGAACTTAGGCAACAAAGTTTCTCTGCCAGTGTCTGATATCTTTGAAATGACCTGGCCGCCAAAGGAGCACGGCTCAAACAGTCAGGACATAGATTAACGCAGCATGGATGAAATGGAGGAAGATCACTTCAACGCTCTTCGATTGAAGGTGTTTTAAAACTCAAATCCAATGCATACCAACCAGTGACAATGCTGTGTCGAGAGCCATGAAAGGTAACTTCCTCCGTAGAAATACAGTGCGTTTCATAATTATAAGGTCGCCTTAAAATTTTGCATTCCCAGCACAGGGAAACGACTGGAGATTTTTCTAATATCACCAACTGACTCCTCTTTTAAACAATCCCTATAACGTCATTTTGGAGCAGCTTTTCTTTTAACTTTTTTTAGTAATTATTTTTTGGTTTTTGCATCGTTTCGTAATACACTGCGTTTCATGAATACTGGGTTGTCCGAAAAGTTTCCGCCGATTTTGACCCTCATTTTCAAAAGCGCATATCTCGATTGAAACAGAGCGCTTTCGGTTGGGATAAAATCTGTCACATTCCAGATATCTTTCCCTACAAGATGCGATTACAAGTGAGACGGTAGTCGAAAGTGCTGGAGTCCTATAGGCGAAGAACTTGGCGAGGGTCGTTTCAGCATCGTGTTGGATTTCATTGCTCAATATCTCTGAGAAGATCTTCACGATGGCCGGAAAAGCGGTAGTTAGTAGAAAATAGGTCTACTGTGTAAAATGTTAGTAGCACAGCTTCGTGGCTCAGCTAGTTAAACTAGGGCACAGCTGGAAGTGCGAAATGGGGCTGCGCAACAGTGGGTAAAAGCGTCGACGGCACCCACCTATCGACTTCTACAAAAATTTTACCCTCACCTCGGTGTCCGGGAACCGCATGTTTGTTATGCCTGATTCAGAATAGGTCTGCTGAACAGCATAATTGGTTTGATCAGAACTTTAGTTAATCTCTGTCAACTTCCGATAGCCGACCTTCACCCTATTCCTCTTAGAAGCTCTCAACATCGCAAGAAACACATTTAGAATCGCGCTGCATAGCATATTTCTTGTGGATTCCAGACCAAATGCACAGCTGTTATCGATACTTGCTTCCGCACATTTTCGAGCGAGTTTGAGAGGAAACAAAAATCTCGTGCAAAACAGCCCATTGGGTGTGCTATATAAAAAATTTCAAAAAAAAAGACGGAAATGCTACTGGATCAAAAACAAACAGTATTTTGAGATAGAACGAGAAAAAAGCTTTCTAGCGATACCTGAAATGTTGACAGTTTCTCAAAAGTTACCCAGGAATGAACATTTTAATAAAAGGTACCAAAAACGGCGGAAACTTTTCGGACAACCCATTATATACCCCAAACCAGACAGCAAGCACGCTAACGCGCCCTAGCGCTAGATTTGGCCTTTTTCAAATTGGCGCCAACCACGACCGTACCCCCTCCCTCTCCACAGTGAGTCACCCCTATCACATAAGCCTAACGCTCGCAAACGCGAACCTCCCAGTGCGCACTCCCTCCCCTTACGCCTCCAAGCCTTACTCTCTCCCGTCGCATGCCCTCTCGCACCGTCTGCCGCTTGCTCTCCCGCACTGCACTGCACCCTCGAACAGCGTAGCTCGCGTCCTCCTCTCACGTTGCGTGCTACCTAGCTGCCGTGACACACACACACATACACACACACAGAGACAGACACACTAACAATAAGCTCCTTGCATATAGTAGGATAATAGGTCCACTCTCAATTTTTGCCATTCCAAGCTTACTGCGCGTTATCGGAAAACCAATGGATTCCTTGTATTGAATAACCCGTGTATTGTTTTCTGAAGAAATTTCTACCTGAAGAAACCTCAATGTCTTTCTTTGAACGAATTTCACCGTTTCGCAAGCACGACTAGCACTACTTGTCGAGAAATTCCACTACAAAAAAGAACATTATACTTCTCAATGATGAGGTGACCCTCTGTTCGCTGGAATCTCCTTCAAATTGAGGATCAAAGATTCTCTATCGTATTTTATGCCAGACAGCATTCGTACCACCTGAGAACTGCCACTCTTTTTTCTGCAATCCTATCTAACGCGGGGCCGCCGGCATGAATAGCCACGTTATCGTGCATAAAAATCAAGGAACGAGTGCGGCGTTGTAGAAGAAATGGTGATAGTTGCTCCCCAAGAGCTCGACGGTTCGCTGCAGAATCCATTTGACAGAACGAAAACATCATCGGGAGATCTTCGAAGCGTTTGAAGCGCCACATGATCGCAGCCTCAAATCCGCCCGAAAAACAACTCAACCAGTTGAAGGCAGGTATGGCAAGTGCAACACTTTGCAATCTTTACTTCTAATGCCTCGGTTTGTGTTCCAGGTAGCTGGAGCGACGTAAAAGATGTTCAGATTTGGTGATTCTGACAGAAGCGGGTACTGGAAGAATCTGCGCAAATCGTCGTTGGTTCTGAGACGGCGTAATTTCGGCGGCCCCATTTCAGCTCAAACATTGTTCAGGCTCTTCGTAGAATTCGACAGGAAACGCTCAATACGTCTTCAGTATTGATCATGAGGCAGCTTTTTCGCTAGGACCAGTCGATGAGAGCGGTCGATGTAGGAAGCCATTTTCAATCAATTATTGGTAATAGAGGAGATTAGCACGAGCCATGGTAAACTCGATATCCAGTGGGCTCGTTTATACTCGCTTCTCCGAATTCCCTCTACAGATAATAAGAAATTGGAATTCTCCATGAATGGCTTTGTAACTATGAAACGGTGGAAATTCCTTCAAAGAAAGACATTTAGATTACTTTGGAAAGAAATTTCTTTAGAAAAACAGTACCGGGGTTTTCCTTATGAGGAATCTATTGGTGATAGCGGCATTTTTCAAAAATGCACAGTAGGTTTCGAAGAGCGAAAATATAGGGTGGACCTATATTTGAATTGCAGTGTATAAGGTCACCCTGAAAAAAAGAACATCATTACTATGTGTGAAACAACAAATCTGACTACGGGAAAGAATTTTTGTTGCAAACACATCCAAGAACTAGATTTCTCAAATGTTAGGTATTCGTTTTTCAAGGAAACAACAGATATACGCATTTCGTGGTACTCAGCTCGGTTCTTGAGCCATTGCCAAGCATTTCAGAAAATTCCTTGCCCCATTCGTGGGTCTCTACAACCTCTCATGTCATCAAATATTTACCAAGCTCTGAACATCCGCAAGAGATTCCTATCAATAATCACAGAAATGTTATGATTGTTGCCCCAAACAGCAATTCACCTAGAATTACACTCGTTTAGTGTTTCTATCCCGGATACTAAGGACTGCAAAGCGGTGAAGCGAAGCACCGACATTGTCAGGATTGCGACAAATATGGCTCAGAAGTTTATTGGGCACTACGAGAAGGCACAACTTCATTCCGCAAGATAGAACTTAAAGAGAGATTGGACAAAGTTGGGAGTGCGGCGCAATCACATTACATGAACGCACAATTTTAGTACGGCTGGTGTTTTTCTGATAGAAATGGTTTATGAAACAATTCATTGGATATGAACACTTTTGCCGCGACTCACGATCGCTTTAGTGATTCTAGTGAAGGAAATGCGAAAATCGATGGTGCTTTTGCGATGATGTTGTGCCGGGAATTTTCTTCATGACATGCATAAGCTTTGGGCTCCAAAGATCACCGTATAGCCTTGCTAAGACATTTGGCCTCTCCCTTGAGTCGAAAACGTCGCCTGCATTACCAATCAGAAGAATTAGAGCATTACAGCTACATGTAATTCAATCAATCGGAAGTGGCAGTACTCCCTAAATCCAGACGATCTGAAAAGGTCATCCTGTAGTTCGGTTCGCATTTCGATAGAATATTCCAGAGACACCACTGTCGTGTAGTATCATGCGGGAAAACACCAGTTAGGAACTGCAAAAGAGCTGAACCAAGCACCCTTGATGCGCGCAAGTGAACCGATGTTAAGCTGACTCGGGATTCAAATTACACAATGCCACGGAGGATAATCGATCTCGCACTTAATTAAGGAGGAACCATAGATTATCAACTCTTGAATGTCTGTCATTAATCTTACCCGATTGAACTTTTTCTCAGGGTGACCTTATATTAGGTTTTTCAGAAAGTTCTGTCGTTTTCTGACTCCTCACAGTTCCATCCTTCTTTTTTCTTGAATCCCTAAGAAACAGCCACGAGTATGGGTATCATTTTGTAGAGGTTTTCCTGCTCTATCGAAGCATATGATACACTTGGCTTAGATTCGTGCGGAATATGCTACATAGCGGTAGTTCAAAAAGTTATTGTAACGAAAGTGAGAGCCTTGGGTATGATGAGGGTGGTGGTCGGATCTCTGACGTTGCCACCCATTACCTAAAAGTTCTGATTGAAGCACCTGTGCGCGGGACTATTGGGAAGACCTGCCCTACCTGCACGTATATGGATTGTGGGGCTAAGCCATACGGAGGTAGCTGGAAAGCCCAAAAAATTTGGTAGAGGCGTGACGCGACAAAGCCCAAATCTGGAGGGTCGTCTATCACATTCTAGCTCGTTTTATGTAATGAAAGCAACTCGCTCTTCTGCTGATTTGCGACGTACAATGAAGAATGGATTCTTTCCTACAGCCCACGAAGCTTTGCTGAGTAGATGGACAACGAACAAGTTCGACAAATTTCGCAAAACTTAAATTGTGCTGAAGCAGGGTTATGGCAACTTTCATGAAATCAGCGGCCGGTCTAGCTCTTTGGAACCAGGGTGAACTGTTACAGTGTCGAAGTACTCCTGGCAGTATGTCAAAATACTCTCAAAACTCCAGCACATTTGGCTGATATCACTCATTATAATAGGACCGACTAATCCCTGACAGATGGCCTGGACGCACCTCACACAACCAACCCTGCCCAAGTTGAACCAGCTAGGCTACGAAGTGATACTGCGACATCATACTCACTAGACCTCTGGTCTATCAATTGTCACTTTTTCGAGGATCGCGATAGCTCTCAAAGAAAAATGCATCAAAATCCAACATGATGCTGAAATGACCTCCCTTCAGTTCATCGTCTCCAGACTTTACGCACCCACTGGAACGGCGTCTTATAGCAGAAGGTTCGTGCATTCGAACGGTTTTTATTGCAACTTGAATGGTTCAGTATAAGCCGAGATACATGCATTTGAAATGCGAGGTCAAAAAACGACAAAACTTTCTGAAACACCTAATATTATGAAATGGTGCAAAAACCAAAAAAAAAGCTAGAAGAAAGGCTGCTCTCGTCAAAATAGTATTACAAGGGTTATTCAAAGAGTGGAATCAGCTGGTGATACTGAAAAAATTTACAGTCGCCTGCTTGTTCCGGTATTGCAAGATTTTGTGGTAACCTTATAACTATGAAACGCACTGTAGGGATGCTGGCATGGACACCCGATTGGACGCAATTGAAAGGAAGGATCAGATAGAGGATGCCAAATGGCCATGCAGAACGGATGGAGGATTTTAATTTTGTTTTCATCTACTCTGTTTAGGACTGACCAGGAAGGTCTTTCAGGACATGGAGTGCTTTTCAAAAACGGTTATTTGCATGATGAAGGGGTGCATGCATGGAGTACAGAACTAGGCTCCATTTTTTCTGAGCGGCTCCCTGAATGCCAAAAAAGGAGTGAAAAAAGTTTCTCCTGAGATCGCAGTTTTCCTACCTCCAACGTGATTTATATCACTCGTGGCGTTGAGTGGGGGCATAACAGGAGGTCTTCTTCATCCGAACATTGGAAACAACGTTGAACAAAGCCAAAAATAAAAATTGTACATGACAAGCGCTTAAAAGTACAAGGAAGTTTCATCAGGGTCTTCGTGATCCTTACTTCAGCGGTGGTCAGATGGTCAAGTGGATAGCGAGATGGAGTCTGGTTGGGGCGGTTTGGTCGGGGTTGTTGGTTCGGGTCCCCCACATGCTGGGAATTTTGCATTTTTTTATTTACCAGTGTTTGACACTCGGGCTTGTTTGCGCGCGAACTTAACGCTCAAAAATGTCATTTTCGAGAACTTTCTTCCCCAATTTTGCGGTAGTTTCTCATTAATAATTATTCTTGTGATAAAACTTAATGAATCTGAAGCATACACGCCGATCACAATAACTGCACCTAACGAAAGCCAAAAAAGTGCAGGTGCTATTTTCTTCGCAACAACAACAACTTCATTTCCCTTGAAGGCATATCCTGCCTGCTGGCGTTGAGAAATATTCAAGATGTTCGTCGACGGCCACCCAGGCATACGCCATGCATCGATGATAACAGGTGGTGACGCTAGACTGCCCCATGGGTAGGAAGTAGTATCATCTCAAAGGTGACTCCAAGTAGGATGTCTGCGTGGCGTACTGACTATGGGCTTACCCATGGCCCAGTTTTTGAAATCGGGTCAAAATCTCGATTCTCTCTAAAACTGCAGCTATAAGGGTAATTATAGGCGCTGATTACGAATCTGACGTCCATTTTTGATGGAGGTGCGATATTGTACCATTTTAGCCTTGTCAGGCATCATTGTGGCGCCGCCTGAAAGCCATACAACTTTCATACAAATTTTGGACAGAAAACTGAACAGAAATTTCAATGATGACTCTGATCATAAGCATAGTACCTACTTTTATCAGAGGCGATATTTGGCGTCATTTAAGAGGCGCTAATGTGAAATGCAAAATTCTGTCATTAGCCGGGAGCGATCCTTCGACCGATTTTTCACTCCTTTTTTGGCATTCAGAGGGCCGCTCAGGAAAAATGGAGCATAGTTTTGTACTCCGTGTATGCACCCCTTTATCATGCAAATAACCGTTTTTGAAAAGCACTCCATGTCCTGAAAGACCTTCCTGGTGAGAGATGTCGTACTATTGTTGTTTATCTTCTTCACGTGTGTTTGGTCGGGATAAGAAATCAATGAGTGTGTTCGCTGGAGGTGTGAAACACTATGGAGATGGAAGATGAAAAAAGGCAATTTTAAAGACAGTCAAGAAGTGACCTAAGCCATTATCCGTATTTTTAATTGTATGCCTATTATGAAACAAGGAACAGTGTTTGACTACGGAGCGGAAGAAATAACCCAATCTTGTAGGCCACCTAATAACTGTGATAATTTCAGTGTTGCCTGACATGATACTAGCATATTTGTCTCTTTTCTCTATCTATATCTACTTTCTCAAATTGTTCTCGAGACAGCAATAAGGACACAGGCACAACTGAAAGAGCGAACAATATGAAGTTGTTTGGCATAAAATCACCTGACATTTTACGGTCTCCCACTCCAACCCACCTCTTCAGCGCATCAGAGAGGCCAACGCCCGAGAATCTGCATTCATTGGCAGAGTAAAAGGCACATCATCTGTCAATCTAACGCCTAACTCACCCAACTCTGCCAGAAGCGATGGGAAAAGTCTCCTCAAAATACATTGAAAGGACACTAGGATAGTTCCGAAAAAAAAAACACCGAAAACATTTCTGCAAGTCGAATAATCAAGGATCTCTAATGCATTGGCAGACGCGGTCTCACATGGATCTGATCACCTGAGGCAAGGTGATGTTCAAGAACAGAATAAGATCTTGTTGGTTTGATTATCTGTTTGTTTGTTTATTATTAGAAGCCGTCTCACGCTTTGTCCTTCGAGAACACATGAGGAAAGCCTTAACGGACGTCGTTACGCAAACTAACCACGTCACATCTTCAGGAGTGAGCTCGAACAGAAATGCTCCAAGTCGAACATAATAAGTAACGCGCGACCTCGGTAAAGTATCACGTAGAATGGAAAAGTTTCAGGGTGCCACCGTATGGCACCTGTCCAAGGTCAGGGTCATCCGTCCGTCAGACAAAGTCTAACGAGAGGGGTCCTTCTCGGCCGACCGAAAGGGGGGTCGTATTTGCAAAGTCCAACGTCGCAATACGTAGGTAAGACATTCGAGTTTTCTCCTACTATTAACCACAAACGAGTGCATGGCGCAACTCAAAGCAGACGAGTACTGCGATAGTGTCCATAACAGACTGTCTACTCACACAAATGCTCTCAAGGGGATCAATTATTTTCGAACTGGATCTAAGTTAGTAAAAAAAGTGAACATTA
>KZ345311.1:37024-49018 GCA_002352805.1 Teladorsagia circumcincta
TGGAAGTGACTCTTTTTTGGCCCCCCTGTACATTTCGCGCCTACCATATTAAAAAAAATGCGGCGTGCCCATCCTCCTTGTATTGGACCGGGACAAGTGCCATACCCACTTTGACTAGCAAGGGGGCTCCAAGGGCAAGTCGCGCTCTTTTAAAACAGTTTTTTGCACATTGTAGGGACGCATGTAGGGAACACAAAATCATGTTTGGTTTTCGCTGAACGCTTTTAGCAGTACCAGAAAAGGAGTGTAAGGTATTGTCAGTGGTTCGATCCCCCTTGGCGACTAAATTTTGTATTTGGGTTGGTACCTACGGTCAGTTGCCAAACTGCGTTAATGACAAAATTTGGGTGTGTTGGTCGATGGCGACATTTGGCTGACCCAATCCTCTGACGAAAGAAAACGTGTTAAAAACTTGATGCATCACAGTTCTTGACGTGTCCTACTTGTTAGGTGGAGAGCCTTAGTACACAGGACAGGCTCTAACATTGTTAAGATCAACTGCGTCAACCATATGTCCCGCCGTCGACCAACTGACCCCAAAATCTCATGTCATATTTATCGACAGGACCATTTTTAAGCCAACAAGTGGCCACCGACCTTTACTACTTTACTTTACGACAAATTTACTCACCGCGCGGGATCGAACCATTAGGATTATCATCAGCCACTTTTCTGGTACTATTAAAGCCATTCAGCGAAAATGAAACATGGACTGGGGTCCATACATGCGTCCCCATAATATGCAACGAACTTTATGGCGGGGCTTACCTTGAACGACCCCCCCCCTTGTAAGCGGTAAAGTTATTATAGACTGTCCTGAAGCAATTTTTACGTTATTTAGAGCGGAAGACATGTTTCGTGAAAGGCTAAACCGTACCGCTTTGAGTTCCAGGGAGCTCATTCTGTTCAATCGTTGAAGTTTCTTCTTAAACTTGAGCATATTGTGCCAACGTAAAGGGGGGGGGTATAGGCAACGGCAGCGTTCTGGTGATTTAGGTTTACAGGAATGCAGTTTTGACTAGTCCTTGGAGGGGGAGAGCTAGGTTCAGTCCTAGAAGGCCCGGGGCAATACTCACAGTTTGCTATCGTACATGCGATTCGGTAATCCCATATATGGTCGTGAACTCTCAATGCTGCCTCATGTACCATTGCGCGGCCGACGCCCCTTCAGTTGCAATAGCACCGCTGTTTCTGTCAAGAAAGCACGAAGCACGAAGGGCGTCACGTCGCTGCGGAGGTAAGCAAATCAGCCCGTTTGGCGTTTCTGCTGTTGCCTATGCTGAATTTTGGGGAGGGCACGCGATCTCCGAGGTCGACGGACTACTTGAGCTTGGTCGTTACGGTAGGATAGTGATGACGGAGGCGGTGCAACTACGTTAGCAGCTCCAAAAGAGGTGGTTTGCTCACCTTAAAGCTAAACCTTGGAGAGAGGACGGATCTGCGTTCTTTATCAGGTCCGTCCTCCCCACTAGGCTTAGTCCTAGATGAGCATCAAATCGAGGCGGTTTAAAGGACCGAGTTGAAGTAGTCGTCGGGGACCCATCCTCTCCCCAACATTCGGCATACGGCCCCAGCAAAAACGGTTGACGGACTACTTGAACTCATCCGGTGAGAGGGGGCATTGCGGTGCATAGTCTGCTCTAGTGCCAGTTTGACTAAAGGAGTCCTTTAAAGTTACGAGCCACTAGCAGCTTTATTTCTAGGTTATTTCTTTAGGTTTTTCGTGTATTGTATGTTTTCTTGTGCTGGATGAGATAACTGTTTATAAAAAGTTGTATTCACCCATTGAACAGACAGGACTAAGCTTCGGAGAAGGGAGGAAGACCTCCGGGGAAAACGGGGATTGCCCACGGCACGGGGTCTCCCCGGGGGACCTCCGTGTCCGTGAGGGGGGGGGGGCTTAGGCCTAAGCCTTTACAAAGAAATAATATGCTTTCCATTATTTTGAACGTGTTGCGCGCCCTAAATCCCCATGCCCCCCTTGCTGGATAGACTGTGGTTCACTAGAACAGAAAGCGACTTCTTCCCTTTTCGCGCGCGAAGCTTTTTTCGGTGTGGGAACCCCAGATACACCATGCTCAAGATTCAATCTGGAGTTCGCGCGTGAAAAGGGGAGAAGTCGCTTTCTGTCCTAGTGAACCACAGTCGAAACGAACAAACGGGCTGGTTTGCTTATCTCGTCGCCTTCTCTCTTGCCCCTCTCCTTCCCCGCCATCTGCGCCTGATTCTTATTCAGGCTCAGGTAATATCTAGCCCTTTGCACAGTATTTTGACATCTCATTATGTTGAGAGCGGAGTTCACAATGCTGTTAGAAATTCACTTTTCCAAGTTTTAGGTTTTCGGGACCAACAAGCGGTCCCCAAGTGGCTTGGTTACTCGGAGTTATAAAGCGACCAGCCAAGTACTAGACTTCTTTTCCAGTGAGTTTTTATGTTTTCTTTCAACTATATGAATAGCTGAAAAGGCACCCTTACCATTCGTTTTACTTCCATTCTTTTCGACGTTGTCGGAGTATCACAACCCAACAAGTGCCATTTTTTGGATGTTTTTGTGGCGCTGAATCAGCGCCCTGATTGGTATCTTCAATTGTGGCTTGGCCAAACGGCTCCCCTATTGTTAATGAATTTCACATTCATAATTTGGTCGGCGAATAATGCTCATACGCCTAATAATGCTCATACATATTTGAGGTTTTAGCTAAGGAATCTTGATGCTTCTTGGGGTTTGGTGAATAGGCGCACGGTCAGCGGACTACACGAATTCGGTCTTTTGAACCGCCTCATTTTGAAGCTCCTGCCTGTGCTCTCTCCTGAACAGCGACTTGTAACTATTGTTGTCTCACACATTCAAACCTTTGCCACATTGCCACATCAGCCGAGCCAGATGTCGTGCTCTATTCGTCTTTGCTCTAGTCATTCAGGCAGGACCATAGAATAAAGTTCTTCAGAAACCCATGCGTACGGCACCCCAAAGTTCTTTCTTTGAAGCTTACCATTAGTACTGAGCGCATTAGCCCTTCCAACAGCAGCTGTTCGTCCGCTACGGAATGGTTACACACCCGGGAAATTATTCTACTCCGGAAATGGATTTACCCCAGGCGGCACAACATATTGCACCCTTCCTCTCCCTTACTGAAATAGATCGACAGGAGTACCGAAGAGTGGAAGAGCAGGAGATTCCAAGGTATCTGGATTACGCGCGCGGAATGCTAAAACTTCCGCAACTCTTTCCATATTTATTGAGAACTTCTTCGAGATGCTTGAATATGCGTTACAGCAGGGTCAGCTGTGCCTTACGCAGTTCCCAAAAAGGGAGGAGGTGGTCGTACAGTCCATATCCCACACTCAGGGTAGGCGTGTAAGTGGAAGTGACGTGGCTGCCGCCGCATTTGATAGAAGTTGCGTAGATAAGCAGTTGTCAGCATTCTTCGCTGATATCCAGCGATGTGTGTTGGAAGCAGCTTATCCACGAAGTTCTATCAAGTGCGGCGGCAGCCACGTCACTTCCGCTTACACGCCTACCCTGAGTGTGGGATATGGACTGTACATTCAGTGAAGGTCCAGAGGTGGAAGAAGGGAGGGTCATATTCTTTGGAGGTTTAAGGTGCTGTGGTGGTACCAGGGGGGGATGTTGTGTTTGAGGGGTTCTGTAACGATTTTGGGAAATCTCGAGAAAGAGGTAAAAAGTTGGAAAGAAAGTCTCATAGAGAGGAGGGGACGGACTTGTGTTAGCTGGTTTCAAAATCAAATGCTCCGAAAGCAGTCATGATGGCGAGGGTGGTCGGGGTGGGGAGGGGGTCGTGTCGGGGGAGTCTCTTAAAGCTAACTGTGGTGGTGGTGTATCGAAACTCTGAAAGGCGGTTAGGACCGTAAAAATTTTTGTTGATTGTTTGTTGTAAATTTTCAAACCTCCGCAACGCACGATTGCCCTGATACAGTCTGCTTGATTTGTGGGAACTATGTGGCAGCAAAAAACGTCGCTTATCAGGCGCACTATCTTGGAGTAAGTTCCAGTGTCGAATTCCCAACCTACCAGTCCTTCCATAACTTTTGTCGGGGTCATCCTCGCCTGGAAGAAATTGAGCACTGGTTTTCATGCCAACCAGCTCTCGGAAGTCATTCCAAAGTCAAGATGCTCACCAAACGCGGCAGTAGTCAAAGTGTCTTCAAATTCAGCTTTTGACTGCCATATGAATTAGTCTTGCCACAGATGTTGCATTGGATGGTCCTAGTACTAATAAATAGACTCAGAATAGAGTCTTGTCAGTTGTCGCATGAATCCATTTTCGGGTATAGCGTCGGAATGTTACTGTTGAGAGCCGTTAACACGTTACGACATCGCGTATTTTGGTAATTCGCACCGCGTGGGACAGGAGCGATTTTGCGAGTGCGCCGTCCACACCTTAATTCTGCTTATTTCCGGTTTGAAATGCCCCACAACTTGGATCTCATAGAATTATTTTGGTAAGGATAAAAGCGTTGAGGTTACCTATATAAGCAGCAAAAGAATTTTGTTTAGAAGAATGCATAATGGCCTTGAAGAAGCAAAAAGATCCAATTCACTGCCCTTGAATGAGAAGCATTGATACCTTAATATTTCCATCAAATACAAATATTTTGGAACTCACAGAGTTCTGTATTAACTTCTCCTATAATCCTTCTTATGACCGTTTACGACAGTGAAAGGAAAACTAGAAAAAAATTGAATCCAAATTTCTGTGTGTTCAGAAAATCTTAGCTAAATTAAGGCATATTCAACCGTTCCGGCGGCCATGTGGTTTATAGTTGTGCTTATGTATTATCTATAGAATGGAAACAAAAAATTCGAGAAGGAGGAGCACAAAAAAAAATGAGAAACAAAGTTCTGACGCGCATGCGCGTAAGAATGTCCAATGCGGTGCCAAATGTCTGACGCGCATGTGCGTCAGCCTGTCATCAACGTGTTAAAGTTAAGCCCGTAGTTCTCCAGTGGGTTGTGTGAAGTGGAACTCGTGTGCTTTCTGTCGATTTAAACGATGGAACTGCTTTTCAGGTGTTTGGTTCGCTTGGTAACAAGCGCACGTGTTGTCCTTCGAACAGGCAGAACAATCCTTCTACTTTCCTCCGTCACAATGTTCAACATGGTGTGCAGAATGCAGAACTGCTCTTCTTTCGGCTCATCGCCACGATGCGGTTCTCACCTCCTCATCAGAACTGCAAATCCCTCCACCAGTCTGTCATCATCATGCGTCTCCAGTAGATCCGCAAGAAGTGCTGGAGTCGATGCCCAGCTGGGAAAGGTATTATTTCTAAAGTCGAGTGATGTCATGGTTAATTTCTCTGAGTACCCATTTTTTAGCTATACGCATCACAACGATTTGTTGGGGGACCAGTCAAATATCGATTTAATCGTGAATTCGACGAATATGGCGACGAACTGTTATTCTTCGATACACAGGTCGAATACGATCAGTAAGTTGGAGCTACAGACGTAATTTTCTTTGTTGCTATTGAGCAGTAGATGAAACATTTCCTTGCATATCATTCCATTGCTATCATTGACCAAGTTGTAACCAAAGAATTTGAGAAATAGGTAAACTTTTTGATGAGTAGTTTTGCATCCAAGTTTTGCAATTATTTCGCCAGCGTGAGCGTCTCGCTCTGTGATTACAAGTGTCTGAATCGATGTGCGCTCCCTGGGCATGGGAAAGTGATATTGAGTAGCATTACAGAAATGTCGGAATTAATAGTCTACGCCCTTCCCAAAGTTTTTTTTCAGATTCCATGCCGCTGATGAGGTTTATTCCGGATGCCGATCTCCAGTTTGACATCGTGAATTGTTCTCATAACGATTTCGAAAGCCCTGAGACTCCTCCATACTCACACGATATTTATGCTGATCGTTCACCAAGCGTCAGCTATCCAGTTGATCTTAATGATATAGACGCAGCACTTGACTGCGATATTAGTACGCTGGATGCGTACCTCCACAGCACACCCTGCAGCAGCAGCACAAATGCCAACGAGTTTCCAGTCCCAAAACCGTCATTCAAAAGTGTTTATTATTGTTCTACCCACGAGCGATTATCATCGCCCGACATTGATTCAGTCGAGGAGTTTTTTCCGAATCTTCCCGAAACACTCGCAAATCCGTGCCCTGATCGGTCTTTTCGGCGTCGTAGTCACTCCAGTGGTTAGTTGTAAAAATTTGGATTTCAAGTTTTCCATTTCTATTATGAAGTGCTTTCAAACAATCAAAAATGCAAACTAGTTAGGGAACTGAGGCATCCTATTGCAAAACACCAGATCATTGCCTAGGCTCAGAAGTCGGGGCGGCGAGTTTGCCAGAAAATACGAAGACCATTGCTCTTACAAGGGAGCGCTTCAAAATAAGTTGTTTTGTATTTTGTGAGAACACTTGAAAATTAGTCAACACAAAAGCTCTTCCTCGCCAGGCATAGTCAATAATCCTTATCCCCTCAAGTTGTTGCATGTTTCATGACCCCTTTTTGTGATTTCTGAACAAAGGCGTTCTAGAAACATGTGGCAGCTGTGCACGCCGAAATCATCTTAATGTCCTATAGAAATAAGAGCGGGCCACGGCTTCGACTCGTGCGCCATTTCAGCAAAAACATTTTGTTTTGTAGTGTTTGGGGTATTTATCAAGTGGTACGAATGGAAATTCTAGCACCTCATTGGTGCTGCGTCGCGAATAGGTGCGAAGTGACCTCGAATCTTAGCACCTAATTAGTGCTGCCTCCCGACTAGGCGCCAGTTCTGTGGGCGAGATGCGCCGTACATATCCAGTAATGGTGTAAAAGATTAAAATGCGATTATTCATTTATTATTAGTTTTTAACATTCTGACACAGTGAACAAATCAAAGTAACATTGATGTTCCTATTTATCATTATTACTACTATTATTATTGTCACTATTATTATTAACCTACTATTGACCTTAAATAACCGCGTATGACGTGTGAAAAAAATGCGATTATTCATTATTATTCCCTTACGAATTTGTGAAAATTGGCGTGAAACCTTTTTAATTCATATGTGAGGTGCGAGAGAACATGGCTTCTTCAACTGGCCGAACGGCAGTTATTGACTTTCGAAAATATTTTTGTAATTCACTTCTTCTAAAAAGTGATATGTGTTCAGGAAAGAGAAGATTAAAAATTAATAACAATAAATGAATAACCACATTTTATGTGGAATCACCTTTCTCCCCCCCAAACCGTTGTTCGCTAATCTTTTACACTATTCCCATATCGCCCACAGAACACTATCGCCTAGATGCGAGGCAGCACTAATTAGGTGCTAAGATTTGAGGTCACCTCGCACCTAGTCGCGGCGCAGCACTAATTAGGTGCCAGAAATTCCATTCGTTCCACTTGATACACACTCAGTTGTTTGTAATCGAACCTAGAATATGCTACTTTCGCTTTGGATTATAAAATTGATGAGGCAATACGATTGGTGCTAAGCTTTCATGGTTTCAATCAGTATTGAATTTTTACTCTCTCAATGTTGTTCTTAAGGTACCACGCAGTCGTCCGCGTCACGTTGTTCACCGCATTCATTAGACTCCACAGTCCGTGCGTCCAGGGAATATAGATTGAAACGCGATAAAAACAATCTCGCTTCACAACGTTCTCGACAAAAGCGAGCGGAGAAAGTGCGAGAGATGCGAATTGAGAGACAGTTGTTGGAACGTCGCAATATTGAACTAAAAACGCTCCTCAATTCTTTGGAGCACCAGGTGGCCGACTATAAACGAATGGTCCTTATGGTAGTGTCCAAATCCTCTTCTGCTGAGTAGGGCTAGGAAGTCTGTTTGTTTTTAGGTCACTTTAGTGATCTCTCACTTTACTCTGTAATTTTTCATCAAATTGTTTGCTTGCATGTCACTGTCCATTGTACTGCCTTTTGGGGTCCCTGTATTGAGTTTTATTTATTGTTTGGTAAATAGTTGTAGATAGTAGCTTTTCTGATAAAGATTTGTCTGCTTTTTCAGAATTACATTTTTTGTCTATCTCCAATGGAGGTTGTGACCCTAGACCATTATTAGTGCATTCGTTGAGTAGGCTTTCAGTGTATTCAAGGTGGCTTCGGATAGTCAAGGGGAGGGAGCGCTTGAAATGGGTTGTGCCGAAAATGTCACACGGAGTTTTTTTCACAGGTCCTACTGTGGTCAAGTTAGAGGTATCGTGCTCAAGGGATCCCATTCTTTCCCTGTGCGATGTGCTGTGTGTAGCCGAAGAAGACCGTGTGCAAAGTTCCGAGTAGCAGTACGCAATTACTGGATAAATCGCGTTCGATCTTGGAAAAAAGGTTCGTGGCGTAAAAGATTGGCTTGTTCAAGTTGAGCGGAACATTTATTTCGGTGGAGACCGCGCATGTTTCACGTTCTGCAGCCGCGTGAGACTTCAGTGAAGTTTTACGAATCTTCAAGCCGGTTCGGAAGAAAAACATGATTCGGCAGTAATTTTATTGATTGAGTTATAAGAAGTTATAGAGAAAACTTAATTTGTTCAAAATATGGGCTGTAAGGTCGGACGCGGTTGATGGACTGCAATCCACATATGGGCTGCATGGGCTCCAAAGTCTTAATAGCCTACTCTAGCACGAAGCAGGGTGAATATCGGCTGAGAAATCTTCGACAGGTGGGATCGTATTTGTCAAGGTGGGTAATAGAGCTCGTAATCGTGGGGTCGTATAGCAGTGACATTGTGGTGCAGATAGGGGTGGGGAGGGGGGAGGGTGTAACGCAGCAGAAAACGCATATGTGCGGAAACATGACTATACTTTTTGCAGGTTCAGTTGTGGGGCTGCAGTCTCCGAATTTCTGTCAGTCGTGAGGCTGGGCAATTCATCTTTTTGTTGTGGTGTCTGGGAGCCCTCACTCGAACGCACTATTTCAGAATCTTCGCTTCCTTTATCTCTTTCAGAAGGCTTACTCTTGCTTCTGCAAAGAAAGTATGCTCTTCCTTCTACACTCTTACCCCTGGTTGACAGAAGCGTTGTAACCGGGGTTGCATGTTCACACGCTCTGCGAAGGCACCTGCTGTATCTACCCGCTCGCTCGCCCTTAGCTGAGAGTGGCACTGTTGTTAGGGTTGCATCGTAAAAAACGTCTAAAGGTGTGCAAATGAAGGTGTTTAAGGTTACAGGAGTTGTGAATGTGTTTACTTCAACACAATTCCTGTCAAGAGGTCATCATCACATAACGCCTCAACTGAAACTGCAATTATGAGTGGAGGTCGGATGCATGGCCCATACTGGAAACAAGACGATGACGGCAATGGTGAAGAAGGAAGCGGCTTTTTAAGTGGACGGGAATCGTCATGAAGCGAACATCTACGCAAATACCTCTTCAACTGGATATTAAGAAGCTGAGCGCTTCATTTGTAAGCGCAAATATCCTTCCTTTTAGAACCATCTTCATTTTTTTCAAGTCGTTTCGGACTTGGAGAGATGAAACAAAGCATAAAAGCATTTACCGTTGATCAATCCCTTTTGGGATGCGGCACGAATTCTTCTTCCATTTGTACATTCGCGGTGGCGACTTGAATGCGATTTGGCTTATATAATGACTTGCGAGGGCCAGCCGATGTACGCGTCAGTGTACCCTTCCAGGCAAGCCTGCTACCAATTAACCGACCCCGGGGAGATGGAAGGCTTAATTAGCTCAGACGACGCACAACACAGCTCTCGATCCCGGACCGCGCGCCTGGTAAGCGTGCTACTTGCCACTACACCACTTCGCCCTTGGAAAGATACTTTCTCTGAATAGTAAAACTTGCATGAAAATTTTTGCGTCCTCGATGCTGACTTTTTCTATCCTCCGATTTGTAGGCTTTCAGAGCAATTTCTTAACTACTTGGTTACAAGGAACCCAGCTCTATCTCACCCTACCACAACCTGTTGAAAGGTTACAAAATGGAGGAATGGTAGCTTTTCGGAGAGGGAGTAGATTCCCATAGTTTGAGTGGGGCTCCAGCTAATCTGGCCCAGGAATAGACCGCTCCACAACTGCCGGTGAGGCGGTCGTACTGCTGCGACCATGCCTCGCCACGATTTTCACACTGGCACCGAGGCCATAACAGACAAAAAGGTATACACCGTTACTGAGTTGTAACATTCAAGTGATTACGTGGCGGTCACATGATTGCGTCATTCAATGCATGGTTTCCGGAAAGCGTGAGGGCGGCCATTATATTGGGCACGAGGAATATTGATTCTGTGAGCGAAGAAAAGATTTAATACCTTTAGTATGAGCATTATTGCGAGGCAGGGATGGCCGAGTGTTCAGGAGTATAGACTCATGTCTGCACCTTTGAAGGCTGCGAGTTCGATCCCGCCGAGGCTTAAAACCATGCTTTGCAGAAATTGTATAAATTTAGTACCAACATCAGGCCCAGGTTGACAGGCCGGCTGGTGAAAACTCCAGTCACAAAAACTACGCTCGAATGTCGCAAAAGAATCAGTGATCAGGCTAGGACGTCACCCCGAAGTGGCACCAAGACCCCCTCCCGAGTTCTGCGGACAGTATGCGAGGGTTACCGAGAAGTGAACGGCCTCGGCCAAAGAAGCTAGTTCGGATTGAGACTCTCAACATAGGATCGCTAACTGGGAAGTCCTGAGAAGCGGCTGACCTGATGACGCGCAGGAATATCCAAGTCCTGTGCTTCCAGAAGACGCGATGGAATGGTACTAAGGCAAGGGTTCTAGGAGTGGGTGTCAAGCTTTACTGCAATGGGAAAGACATCAAGCGGAACGGCGTAGCCATAGCGGTAGCGGAGTCTCTCAGAGACTATGTTTCCGCTGTGAACAGGATCAGTGATCGAGTAATGGCTGTACGGACAGATACGGAAGAGGGGTACTGAAGCGTTCTCTCCGTGTATGCACCGCAGACCTGATGCCCTGAGAATGAGGAGGACGACTTCTACCTGAGCTTGACGATGCCATCAGATCGATTCCAGAAAGCAATTGCCTCATTATAGCCGGTGATTTGAATGGTCACGGCGCGTCGGCAGTGACGGAAGAGGCCAGGAAAGGGTGCACGGAGGTAGAGGAATAGGAGTGAGAAACACCGGGGGAGAGAGGGTGCTAGACCCCCACGACTTGGCAATCTGCTACACGTTCTTTGCGAAAAGGGAGGCACAGAAGGTGACCTACAGCAGTGGAGGTCGACAAACGGAAATCGACCATGTGCCCGTGAAACGATTATCCCTCAGAACTGTGAAGGACATCAAGGTACTCCCTGGCGAAAGATTGGCTCAGCAGAGGCCTGTTGGAAGACATTGCCATAGGTCTCTCCAAGAAGACCAGGGTAGGAACTGAGAGGAAAATCCGATGGTGCGGACTCGATATAGCGGACAGGTCCAGCAGAATTGAACCAACATTGCTGAGGTTATCGTACGATGCGCCAAGGAGGTCTTGGGGGAGACGCTAGGAGGAATCAGGGAAGACAAGGCAGCGTGGTTCTGGAATGAGGAAGTCCAGCGAGTCGTGAAGCGGAAGAAGGAAGCATACAAGCTCTGACAGGAGACACGACGTGCTGAAGATCTCGCTGTCTACAAGAGCTGCGAGAAGCTTGCTAAAACTGCCGTCGCCAAGGCAAAAAAACACGGAAATGGAGGCCTGAAAGTTGGGGAGCAGAAATGCAGAGATGTTTGTCTCCAGACTGGCTAAAGCTCGACACCGAGCTTTCAGGACATCAGGGTCGTGAAAAATGTAAGCAGGGACGGCTTCATCTTCAGGAAGCCAGCTGAGCGAGAGAAAAACAAGGGAAAGGGAAGAGTGGAAGAGTACTACAATGCGCTTCAATTGCATATGTCACCCCTAATTTTTTCACTTCCCTAACTTGACGGGACTTTCATGAATTGTCGCGGCAACCATCGTTTCTGGCGTGTCCGAAAACTAGTAATGATGTTGTTTGATTTTGTTTAGTGCGGGAATTTACATTACCATATTCTCCTGAAGAAAATTGGCCGCGTCAATTGCTTATG
>KZ345311.1:49421-61054 GCA_002352805.1 Teladorsagia circumcincta
CTATCCCAAAAATTTCTCGGGATTTCTCTTTTCTCTGACCCTATTCAGCTACGGTACACATATGGTAGAAATGAGGAGATCCTTCACTTATGCAATACACTTGAATGGTTGTCCACTACTAACTAACTAGTTCAGAATGTCATTCTTTATGTTGGAAAGCAGCTGCATGGAACACTCTATCAAAGCTAGGACCATATTCTATGTTTTGCGATCGCACCTGCTGCTTTTGGTAGATCTCATCGGAGAGCATGTTCTCACAAAATTGGAGAGTTCGACATGCTCAAGCAGCTTCCAAATTCACATTTTTGAAAAAGGTCACCTTCATTTGGGGTCTCGATTCCTGCAAAACTTGAAACCTCTACGCTCACCAAGTCCCTTTTCAGAGAGAATATGATTAGTACTTATCACCTGCCTGACCCATCGCTCAGCCGATCGAATTTTTCCGGTAGGATCGGTGTACTGAGTGGGCGAAAAATGACAGCACGATGCATTAGTAAAATGTACGGGGCATTGAGGTAATGGCATAGGCCGTCGGTACACCGATTCTATCGGGAAAAATCCGATCGTTTGAGTGAGGGGTACTAGGCAGGTGATAAGTACTAATCATATTCTCTTTGAACAGAGATTGGTGAGTGTAGAGATTTCAAGCTCGCAGCAGCCGAGACCCCAAATGAAGTTGACCCCAGTCAAAAAAGTGAATTTGGAAGCTGTTTGGGCATGTCGAACTCTCCAATTTTGTGTGAATATGCTCTCGGAGGAGTTTTACCAAAAGCAGCAGGTGCGATCGCAAAACATAGGATACGGTCTTAGCTTTGATAGAGTTTTCCATGCAGCTGCTTTCCAACATAGAGAATGATATTCCGAACTAGTTAGTTAGTAGTGGACAACCATTCAAGTGCATTGCATAAGTGAAGGATCTCCTCATTTCTACCATATGTGTACCGTAGCTGAATAGGGTTGGAGAAAAGAGAAACCGAGGAATTTTTGGGATGGCATAAGCAATTGACGCGGCCAATTTTCTTCACGAGAATATAGCAACCTAAATTCCCGCGCTAAGCAAAATCAAACGGCATCATTATTAGTTTTCGGAACGCCGGAAACGATGGTTGCCGCGGCAATTCATAAAAGTCCCGTCAAGTTAGGGAAATGAAAAAAATTTAGGGGTGGCATATGCAAATGACGCGCACTGTACATTACATTTCTGAGCGGGAGTTCTCCCATAAGAACATTCCTCAAGCAGAGGCAACGGCTAGCCTCATACTGTGGACAGAAGATGAGGTT
Organism: Teladorsagia circumcincta; assembly: GCA_002352805.1. NCBI lineage: Eukaryota > Metazoa > Nematoda > Chromadorea > Rhabditida > Trichostrongylidae > Teladorsagia > Teladorsagia circumcincta. The sequence goes on from KZ345311.1 coordinate 50,703, forward strand.
TGTCGAGTACCAGGAAAATGAAGTTTGGGGAGGCGGTTGGCCCAGATGAGTGCTGGTCAAGGCATGGAAGGCGCTCGGAGCGTGCGGTATAAGGTGGCTTACCAGCTTCCTGAACAATGTAACTGTGGAAGGAAAGGAATGCCTGAAGAACAAGTGCTACCGTTCCCATCTTTAAGCAGAGGGTGGCGCAATGAACTGTTCTAACTACCGCGGGATCAAGTTGACTGATGCTATGAAATTGTACGAGCGGCTTGTCGACTCGAAGCTGCTGGAGCTGGTCTCCATCTCCCAGGAACAGTTCGGGTTCATGCGTGCAAGGTTAACAACGGATGCCATCTTCATCGCCATGCAAGTGATGGAGAAGTATCGCGAGAAGCTCCCGCCCTGCTACCTGGTCTTCCTCGACTTGGAGAAGACGTTCGAGTTACCGCGACCAGTGCTCTGAAAACGCTTAGAGAGAAGAATGTGAACAGCTAATCACCCTGGTGAGAGACATGTACGATGGGGTTAAAGCAGCAATACACACTCCGAACGGCTCGAAAAAGAGATATCGCAGTAGGTATCACGTTTGGGCTGCACCAAGGACCAGCTCTGAGCCTCTTCCTCTTGCTCCTAATACAAATGTCCTGGTGTGGTGGCTCATGAAGGTGTCTGTTCGGACTACTGATGCGCTCAATGTTTCCTTCCCTACCACGTATTACAAACAATAGGAGCCCAAGTCAGTTCCGACATCAACTTCCGAATCTTTGCTGATGAAGTTTTCAAAGTGCTCAGTAGGTCTCAACAATAGCACATGCCGCTTAACATCTTGCGAGAGCAGGCCCGTGGTCTTAAGCAGCTCCAAGACTTGATAAAGTCTCGCACTATAAGCTTGTCCGTCAGCGACAAAGGAGGGGAATTCGTAGTAATCTAATCAACTGGACATCGCCTTAACAGAATACCACCTGGCGGTCAACTCTCTTTACCAGCCATCCTCGATAAAGGACTTCGAAACGCAGTCTCGGAGACTAAATCGTGCGTGGAGTGCAGTGGCCAAGTCAGCGGGGTTGAATTCATACTTGATGACACGTCTCGAAATTGAGTCATCCTGTTGCCCTGCCTTGTACCTGCAAATAAAAACACACAAGTTTTCAGCAGCAGAAGACTTGGCATCAGTTGGTCCCACATCAGTCAAAGTTCGGCTTATCTTCAGCTGCGTCATGTCCAAACAGACCGGATTGCGCGGTTTTTGAATACCATTTTGGTACAGCTGCTAAAACATCGCATCCCACCTCACAAACACTCAAATGTTCCTGAACCACTTTCATGCACTGCACCCGAGCAGTGCTTGAATTGCGTCGTGGAATCATTCGACGTAGAGGCCCTCCATAGCAATGTAAGCAATGGCCGTACTAGAGCTCCTGAACCAGCACCATGGCGACATCGACATGCGTGGACTTTCTGTCAGTCAGCTGATGGCTGTACCCAAGGAGTGCCTGAACTGCAACATCTTCAGAGGGTTAGGGAGGTATTTGTCGTACCCTGGGCCTTGCTATGGGTCAACGAGTGGCGCCTACCCTGGCCATAGCTTTTATTTCCAAGATAGAAGCGCCCGTATTTCATCACAGCCTCTTGCTTTACTGCCGTTATATCGATGATTGTTTCGTTATTTGTTCAACGCAACAACAGATGGACATGTGCTTCGACCTACTTAATACGCAATCTGAGCACGTACAACTGACTTTGGAGAAACCTGAAGAAACACTCTAAGAACTGGCTTCCTTTTTTGAACGCTCAAGTGAAACATCAGAGGAGCATGTTTCACACAAAGTGGTATAGGAGGACAAGCAACAAGAGCATCGTCCACTGCCAGTCAGCTCACCCTCTTCAGGTCAAACGAGCTGTTGCGAGGAACATGTTCCGAACAGTAGCGAATGTCATGCGCGGGAGAAGATGAGCGGAAGGAATCACTAAAGGTGGTTCAGGAAATAACAGCACTGGATTGCTACGAAACGCCTCCGACCTCTCACAGAGCGAGAGATGGCAGCACGGCAAGACGATTCGGTTGTACTTTTTTGAGCGACAAAATTCCACTCATGGTACCCTCCGTCTCCGATGAGATCAGCCCGTTTGAGTGAAGGAGCACTCGGAGTGCAGGGAGAGGTCAAGCTTGTCCACTGCTTTAGGGGCCCACAGGGTTCAATTGCATGACAGGGACGATTACGAGGTCACGGTCTAGGTCATGGCGCGGGATTCTCAGACCGCCTCACGGAAACACTCGAGGGATACTGGATACAAGTCACTAGGAAAGAACTGAACCGTGGGGAAGAATGCCTCACAGCAACGCGGGAACTGAGGCCCTACATGAGGGTGGCCTTCCACCAGTGACTCTGATTGAGGACAGTCCGACCGTCTTCCTGCTGGTCCTTGGGTGGTGTCGAAGACCGGACTGTGTTACTATTGATGACCCACCTCTAGATTATGTGATAAACTCGTTGATCTCGAACTCCAGTAGGGTTGCTGAAGTGTTTGGTCGGGTATCCATAGGTTGTTTTGACCCTTTCCGGTTCTGGAGAAGGCGATCCTTTCGGAACTTCAGCCCAATAAAGTTATTTGCCGACATCGCGAGGAGTCTCAAAGAATATATCAACAAGCTCATTCAATAAGAACAGCGATGGACTTTGAAGCGCAAGGCAAGCGACTGCGAGGAGCCCCAAAGAAGTGACGGAGAGACCTGATCAAGAAGGACCTGAGCGAAGTGATGATCGCAGCAGAGGATGTCCTGAACAGGTTGAAGTGGCGGCGATTGACAAAGACAGCGGACTCTGCGACTGCGCGGGACTAAGGCAAGGGAGAAGAAGAAGAACTAGAAAGAAATATGAGCATTATTGCGGATAGCTTCAGCGTTTGTCGGTGTAGTATTCATGGAGTACGAAGAACTTTACTGGCTCATTAGCCGTTGTCAACGACGTGCTGGGAGAAGATCGAGATGTTCTTCTATCAAGCAGCGTGTGAGCCAGGATGAAAATTCTGGTTCACAAGATGGGCGAGTCTACTATCCCCTCTCTTGACGGGGTTCCCTCACCCTTTTACACTCCGCATCCGGTTTTATAGCGGAAAATTTAGCTTCAGATGCACTAGGAGGAGGCGACGCCGCTGAGACGCGGATGCTCCGCGGTTTGAATCCCAAAAATTCTGCACAGACTGGCAACCCTTCTATTTTTTCAGGACTAATTAGTCAATGCCACATTTGACGGGAAGTAGAAAAGGGAAAGAGGTAGTGAACATAGGCAATTGAGCAGTCCCGCGCTAAGGCAGAGCGGCTCTATCTAACCGCGGTCGCGTTACGCTTTATTGGAGTGCAACGTTTGGAAAAATTCCCAGAAAATCTTCCACACCCTATCAGAAAGTGTTGGCAGATTCTGGATACGCGAGACCTCCAGTTTCTAAACTGTGCTGAGGTTTTTTTTCGAACGCGTCTTATTAGCGAGTTCTGTCGAGAACGTTGAAATTTTCATGCGAGTCGTCTTCCTTTGGAACTCAACAACTTTCTTCAACGAGAGCCTCTCGAAAACCTAAGAGGACTTTTCGGAAAGGAAGATATACTCTTTCCGAGAGGTGCTTCCGGAGGTTTTCTGGTTTGCGAGAAATTCGCGTCGAGGATCTATCGAGGACGGTTGGCTTTTTTTTTCAAAATCTTTCAAGACCTTTCAATTGCTCCTAAAATACGCCATCTTGATAGATTAAATATGAAATGATGCGCTTGGTGCAGATCCATTCCGTTTTGGTATGCGCCATGAGTAAGCCCACACGGATTCAGTTGGAAGGTGTTTTGTCTAAACGACAGCTTGCTTCTGCAAACCAAAAGGTGTTTTTAGCCTTGATTGATCGAAATCACTCTCATGGTCATAGTGTTGTGTGATCATTCCTTCATTTATGTCTTTTCCTTTCCAACTCCAATTGCGGGCCACATGGGGAGAGATGAGTCGTGTGAGCTAGCTTCCGTCATTACAACGATGAGCGATTATGAAGAGCAGAGAAAAGAACTAGGCTTGCGAAATCATTCCGCGAGAACTAGCGAAGGTTCACGAATGCATTCCACGAAAAAAAATTGGCTACATGGCACATCTCCAACTACCTTTCATATTGGATAAGATCAGCGCAGCTATACAGCAGTGCATAACAAGAGCTAATTTAGCCAGTCGAGTCGTTTTGATTAATATACCAAGGAACAATATCAAACGACAGCTGTTTGCAATAGACTTTATGATCGTGAATGTAGGACTGTGCACAACGAGGGAGAGTATATCAACTCTAGTGTTGAATCTGTGGCGAAAGTCACATCGGAGAGACGAGTAGAATGTTAGAAACACGTGTAAAAGAACAACTATTAGGCAAAAGGCGGAAACTTTCTTACTCCACTCAGTAAGCACCGATTAGAAATTCATCAGGGCAACGACTTCGTTGCGCTATGCAAGATTCGGTCTGTAGGTCCAGTGGGGGACCTGCGGTTAAAACTGCTCGGAATGCTGTTAACAAAAAATATATATCCAAACGTGTTGCATGTGCTGAAGCTAAGCAATTAATAGAGCAAAAATATTTCGGACGCTCATGGTGGATGGAGAGGTGGGGCGCTAGTGTTGTTTGGGCTGCTATACCAAAGAAAACATGCCTGAGGTTAATATGTTTGTATTTGTAGGGTCGACAGAACGAAACAATGCAAGTCGTAAATAAAACGAAAAGATTGATAATTAGCTTAGAAATTAGGCTCTTGCAGTGGAAGGAAGCTGAGTTGTAGTTTGACATATTCTCTCTTGTCAACTACTGTTTTTTAATGGTTCTGCAGGTTCTACAAGTGCTGAAATGTATTGCTCCGTTAACGCCTTGATACTTTGACAGACATTACCGTATTTGACGTGTACCCTTCCGTTAACAGCGAGTGACCCCCGTCGGGCAACAACCCGAAAATTCCTTCCCGCGAAGATGACATCGGCGCTAGAAAGATGCTGGAAGCCTTTCATATCCGCGTGCAAAATTCGAAACTAAACAACCGAAACGAGTGCACGGCCATTACAAATAATTTCTGCCTTTCATTCATCCATGTGGATTGTGAGACAACGCGCGCACCACTGACGTGCTCACGAGAGGGTCTCTCGTTTTTCAGTAACAATCTATTAGGCTGTAAGGGAAGTTCTGGCCGTTTTCATAGTTCACGATTCATGGCACTATTACTAGCTAAATTCTTGGCGTACTGCTACGAGTTGCACATCATCAGAAAGCGCGTTTTTCGCTCTCTCGAAATACTCTGTAAGCTTTGCTCTTGATGGTCTTCTCCCACTTTTTCGTCGCCATGAAAGCAATATGCTCGTCAAGCGAATCCTCACGATTTTTTTCTTCTACCTCGAATTTTTGCAGAAAGAGCGGAAACAGCTCATTCCATAATCTATCTGTTTTGCCAGGCGTTTGCGAAAAATAAGCCATGAAGCGATAGTTTGGAAGCTCGTGTATGGATGGCGATAGCCTCAAAGTTGGCGAGGGTGATCGTTGATGTCGAGCTTTGGTAAAAAATTAATTGAATTATTTGATGGAACCAAATGTTCTTAATACAGTTCAGGAGACCGCTACTGAATTGGGCGTACTTGATTTATGGTTTCAAGTTACTTTGGATGGCTTAAAAAGCCCGGAAAATTGATAGGGAGGCGTCACGAGAAATCGTGGTTCCGTAGAACTGTATGCGCGCTCCCGCAAGCCCTGATCCAATGAAAACGACCCGTTTTTCGTTCGGGTTGTGAGCCGCAATGCAGAGTGGATTCTCCTCAATAACCTGTGAACTTCGGCGAGTAGTTGGATCACGACTAGGGTTAACAAAATTTCGCAAAGATGAAACTGGGGGGACGAGGACAAGGTTGTGCTGCCTCTTACGCGGTCTACAGCAAGAGCAGCTTTTCGAGTGCAGGCGGGACTGTAACAGTGAGACGGACTTTTTTGCATGGTGTCGAAATATCTCGAAATTTTGACACATGCGCCCATCAGGCGCCTCTATGAAGGGCCGACTCTCTTTGGCTATGCACCTCAGCCGTTGACCGCAGAACTGACCCTGCAGCTGAAGTGCTGAACTACGTCCCAAACCTCCCACTCCCTAGACCTCTTTCTTTTTCGCCGCCACTTTTTCAACGGTCTGAATAGCATCCTGGAGGAGAAATGCTTCGAAACCGAACATGATGGTAAAACGACCTTCGCCTAGTTCATCACCTTCAGAACTCCAGTATTTCCAGTGAACGGGCTAATTAAACACACGTAATGTTGGCAAGGTAAAGTAGATCCAATTGGTTTTCATTGCGAGCGAAAACGTTGCGTTCGAGTCGAGATATGCACATTTGAACTTCAGGGTCAACGGCCAGAACTTTCCTTACAACCTTATATTTGAGTGGCTGCGTGCCGCTGGTGGAGTAGCAGTAAGGCCTTTTTTTGTGTTGGGATCTTCTCTATTTATAATTCAATAAAAGGAGGTTTGACCGGATTATTGCCAGCTAAGAACTACGAACCAACTTCAGGTCCTGAAGACGACGGTTTTCATTGGAATCGTATTGTGCATGTGATCGACATTTGGAAGAGTTTGCCACCTTTTCGCCCAATCGTGTTAGTTGCGAATCATTCATCTGAGTGCCACTTATTAAAAATGAATTCATATTCATCGATTTTGAAGATAAGTACTAAAATAGAAGTGGATCTTTTTCGCCAGTTTTCGATGGTTTTACATGGAACAGCTCAGCTATCGATTTTCATTTTTGGACGGTTTCATTGGAAAAAAAAGAATCGCTCTCGAATACGAATAGGGCTTTTCCGTTCTTAGTGGGCATATCATTGTTATGGTGTCGATTTAGCACATTGAAGGGTCACTTGAAGAGCCCGTGCAGGAGTGAATAGCTCGAAAGCTCGAAAGAAGCTTGCTGTATAGCTCGAAAGAAATGAAGGCTCAGTGTGGCGCGCGGGGGGAGACTCGTAGAAAGGCCTTTGGGGGGAGGGGGGGGGGCAGGACTAAGCCCGAGTAGCAGGGACGATTTCTGATGATAATTGACGATAATTGCTTCCGCTTACCGCAATCCCTCCCCCTTCAAAGGCTTCGCCCTAAAATTGAGCGTTTCCGTTGTACGATGTTAGACCCTTTTTAGAGACACCCGCTTCCGCGAAAAAAAAAACGTGGAGGCAAAATAAAATGAAAATCTCCGTCAACATGCAGATAAGCATCCATTGGGAACTTGGGGAGCGCGTAGCGAAACGTCCGGCGTGGCTAATTTCAGTCGAAGGCTTTCAATTGTGAAAAAAGAACGGGCGGAAAATCGCAAGAGCGAAGCGTAGCAAAGTCAATACTTATGTAACTTATTTTCGTCGATCATCCCCTTCACGATTCGCCTGTATGTCTTCGCTAATTCGATACATATTTAATTTTGGCGAAACTCGGCTTCGGAGGGAGGGGGACACGCGGCGGCGCGTCACTCTGCTCGCTTGGCGCTCTTTCGAGCGAGATAGTGTAAACTCGAACATTCCAGCTTTTCACGCACATCAAGCGACTGCTCTCACCCCCACCCCCCTCAGAGCTGCCTACTCCCCCCTGGTTCACGGATTTCCCAAAGTACGCGAACATGCCAGGCAAGCAGAGTGCCGCACCGCCACGTAGTCCCTCAAACCCGTGCTCCGCCTTCATTTTGTTTCGCCTTTGCGCTTTTTTTGCGTAAGCGGGCATCTCTGAACAAGGTCTTACGTGGTGGCTCCCTCACCCAACCACACTGCGATGAAAAGCGTCCACCTTCCCACCTGGTTCTCTCATTACCAAAAGGATCAGATGTCATACAATCCCTGCAATGATAACGCTGCCGCAACCGCGGTGCGCTCTTTTTGTGGCGCCAGCGTGGCAGCCGACAGCGAAAGGCGGGGCTTACGAAGCAAGGTGTGGATTTCGGGCCGAGCGAGCCTCTACTGCCTTTGTCTCGCATTTTCAGGCCACAAAAGGGCCGGAACATCCACCCTAGCCCGCCCCTCTACTACTCTCGGGGTTGCGACAGGTGAGCGTGCCTAATCACGGAGCGTGCCTTTCAACATCCAAATTTGTTCGACCGGTGAATTGTACTGGCATTCAAAGCATGATGGCTAATTACAGACTCATAAAGACCATGAGGAATATATTGTCATCGATGTTAAGGCTGTCGTTCATCACATACGCATGAGGTTCATACAGCGCTCGCAGCTGCAACGTGACGTTGCCTTTTTTACATACCAGCTTAGTTCAGCAGGCTGTTGCGCGCATCGCACCGCAGGCTCCATTGAAACTGGATAAGCTTTCAAACATCGGCTATGCACTTCACGAAACATAGTACCATGGTATAGTATGCTGATCGTATAAACGAATGTTATACAGAAAATGCTTCACAGCTTTTCACCTTTCACTGAAGCCTGCCATTTCATGCGCGCAAGAGCGTGCGGAGCTAAACTGGTAGTCATATAAAACAAAACATGCAAAGCAAAACCCGCTTCACAATGTCGACTACATGCACAATACAATTCCAGTGTGCATTGCGAAAGCATTTGTCGTCAAGTACAGTACTGATTGTGTGCGGGCGCAAACAATACTTTCGTTTAGCGCGCTACCCAGATTACGGTAGGCCCAGCCTATGTGCTGGGCTTCATTCTTGTTCAAAGTATTGGTGCTAGAGCCGCCCCTTGCTCGCTCCTCCGCCGCCGCTGTGCCAAGACCAACACGCGAACGCGGCCCCGCCGCCGGTCTGCTTTTCATGGAGCCAGGGTAGGGAAAGACATTTTCTCTGAGACCAAGTCTCTCAACTCCCACAGCGATTCGTGTCGTCATGGAAGTCCCCACGTATCCTCTGATTCGGAAAACCACAAGCGCATCGATTGCAGATTACACACCACAAGTGTCGTCGTCCTCCACAAATGAAGCTGTTTTCAGCCAATGAAGTGAGTACCATGTTGCAATTGCATTCTATCAGTTGGCGCCACAACTCATTCGCCACTAACAGCTATCATCACGAAGCGTCTGTGACCAGATTTACTCGGAGGCCGTCACCACTTGTGGTGTGAGTTCTGCACTCGACGCACTTCTTTTTTTCCGAAACAGAGTATACATTTCGCACCTACCGCAATCCAGAACTGGGGTGTTCACCCGACTTTCATAGCAGCCAGTATAATGCTTATCGGGTGGAGACGGCGATTTTTTTGAACCCAGTAGGCGTGAAATGTTTGTGCATGGTGACACAAGAACGATTTATCACTGTGCTTTCCCAGGTTCCACCGTGAGCAGTTACTAGAGCGCGCAGCAGTTGCATGTGATTTCGGGAAATCCGTTAGCCAGAGGGAGTGTAGGCAGTCTAAGGCAGGGTTAACCCCACCGCTGTTACTTTTTTACCCTCCTTTGGGCGATTTGATACGATCCCCCTGAGCGCCACAATTAAGAGTCGAAACGGAAAATGATATTGAAAGCGAAACGCGATATTGATCGGTTTTGAATGTGCTGAATCGCGCCCATTGGCGTGCTGACGATGGAGCGCGTTTGCTGACCGTGAACAGGTGACGAACGGGGATTCTGGAAGCTAGGCGAATTTTTCTTCGTTAATTTTTGGTAGTTCGGAAGATGATGGTGGATTCTGGTTTAGCGGGGCTCCTCCTTCCTAACTATAAGTAAAGCTCACTGGTTCCCAAACAATTAAAAAAGTTTTCAAGCAAGAAATAAAATTGCACTACAATTTTTACCTTCCTCTTTCTAGTGCTATGCTACTTCCTTCATGTCCAAGCTTTTTCCGACGAAGTGATTTGATTTGAGAAGTTCAAATTATCCTCTCTCCAACCATAACTAATATGTTGATGTCATCGTGCAAGCGGCGGATCGGACCAGTGCGCGAACGCTGCTGAGGTTGCCGCAGGAATTTTGGAGGGAACCGCTTGGTGGTCATAGTCAGACTTTCACGCATGTCAAGCAACTGCCCTCACCCCTCCCCCTCAGACCAGGGCAACCCTATGTTGCTACAAGTAGCAAGGGGGAGGGTCGTACTTGGTTGAGCTTGCAGGGGGTCGTACTCTCTCGGTGGCCAGCAGTGGGATTCTTGGTAATATCCTATTGATAGTGGTACGAGGTAAAGAACAAAAGCAGCACAGAAACTGAGAATGTGAATCCCTACTATATATAATTCGCTAAGTATGTCTGTGTGTGTGTGTGTGTGTGTTGTGTTGGTACGTCTGTCTGTCACGAAATTCATAGCGCACTTCGCTGCGGCTATGGAGCGCTGTATTTTTAGTATGTTATAGGGGCTGGGAAGGAAACATATTTGGCGGTGGACCGAAATTGATAACAACTGATAAGA
>KZ345311.1:120987-134854 GCA_002352805.1 Teladorsagia circumcincta
TATATATATATATATATATATATATATATATATATATAAACATAATAATCCAATGCAATAATAAAAAATAATCCAATATCTGCAATAATTAACACACGTGACACAAAATCAGACACATTAGCACATTGATGAATGCAACATTCACATACACAATCTAAACAAAGCATCTCGTGAAATAACCAATCCCAAGAGACCAAGAACTTTTGTATTCGAGCAGTTTTGTTCAAAGCTTCGTTTTGACTGCCTCAATGACAGATGGTTAGCTATATTGTTGGTATCTTTTATTTGTGCACGCGCCGCACTGCGTGTGGGAACTACTGGCTCTCAACCTAGTTTCGGGACAAGTTAATATTATTTTTAGCCTTCCCTTCTCGTTAGAAAGAGGTTCGGTAGAGATACATTCAGCTAGAGCCACAGAAATTAGAGAATAACTTATGAACCATCATATGTCTAACGCCGTGACTCAAGTGATGATAGTTCGTTCTTTATTTCTGACCGATCGACTTCTCTGGAGGAGTACAAGAAACTTTTGTTCTTTTACAGGATTTCACGCGTAAAATTCTTTTAGACCTGTTCTATCGCGTAAACTTCCCCTTTTTGCTGGAGTGAAACACACGAGATTAACTCTTTCGCGTGAGCTCGCAGAGTGTGGTCACGCTCCCTTCGCTCCTTCGCTTTGCTCCCTATACTGCAGCATGATTGAATGCAAAAGTTGACTGTAAGGGGCCAACAACTCGAATTCCGTTTTGTTGGCCGCAAGATCAGGTTCTTTTCCTTCTGCTGATCTTTATTCCGCTCGATTACGCAGAGTACTCCGTTTTGACTAGATATATGAAACATTTGTTGTGAAGTTCGTACTTTTACATATGGAATTTGGTGGTCGATTCACATTTGTTTTTCAATTACTTGTGAACGGATTTCTTTTGCTCTTCCATTTGATCACATTGATCTTGTATGTATTCATAGATGAGCGTAATCAAGTAGATACATATAGGTATATTAGTACGTTTATACATATAAGCTTATATTCATGGATGTGAAATAGACGTGGCTGTGATTTAGTTGTCAGAAGGTAAGTAATCAAGGAAATGATTCTGGCACCAGTTATTAATATCTGTTTATATTATCTTACCTTCTTACATTTATCTTCACCTTTATTTGTTTAGTTCATATTATTGTTTCTTCTCGTCGTGACGGTTGTGCGAAGGTAGGTGAGTGTAATCATTTGTGAATACAAAGATAATCTTGGTTATGTAATTTTATCTCAGGTGTTTTTTCTAAAAGATCGATTCGTATGATGGATAATCACAGAAAAAAGGGTCGTCTCTTTACGTGATCATTGTTATGGGTCTTCAATGCGTAAGTCAAACTTATATTCAATGGATTGATTTTTAATTATACATTTATAATAGCCAATAAAAATTGTATTTATATTATAGCCTGATTCTTTTACATGCTCGTTACTATGTTTGATTCTCCCAATAAAAACATTTCTTCTAGCAGTTGTACGTGGAATTCTTAAAATTTCTAGACATATTATGTTGAGTTCTATTGTAATGATAGATCAGTGGTAAAATTAGGGAACGTTTGATTGGAAAAACGAGGCAACTTGTATTACTATACATTCATATAGAAATTCCATTCAGTTCATCACGTATTTCTAGATCTAGGTGGTTGCATTTGAATTGATTTTGATGCGTGACTTCTCATCGAAGAATGTTATTATATATATTTTTTGTAGACATATTATGTTACGTTGCCACGTTCTCCACATGGCACTGGTAATAGCTTTCAAGAAAAATGTAGTGAGTTCAGTTATCATCTGCGATTCTCGTGTGTGTGTGCTGTCGTCTGGGGCAGACTGCTCCATATATTATTGTTGTTGTAAGTGTTGTGTAAGACAAAGTTTCTTGAGGGAAGAAACGGACCAAACCACACACCAAACCAGACACCAAACGACTTTGGGACCGAACAAAACCCCTCATAAGGAACTTTGTCGACAAAACAGTCCTCGACAACAGCACTTGGGAGGAGAGTTCCCCTCTCACTTTCTGATAGTGCAACCAGCTCAAGAGCGCTGGTCGCGGTGGAGCTGGACAGCTGCCTTGGGGTAGCACCACTAGGTGAATGAAATACCATCCATTCTTCATACTTAGTGGGCGGGTGAGCAGTTTTACAAGGCAAAGCTCTGCGCAAATTTTATTTGCACCCTAGCCGAGAAGCTTACCTCAGAGCTGGTGGAGCCACCGAAATTTCAACCTTAGGTAGCAGAAAGCTTACAGCCAGCTTGCTAGAGTCTAACAAAGCAGGAAAGCACCGAGAGTTCGGCGGGGACCGAATAGCTGTGGTGTAGTGGTGAAGATACGTAGCTACTCTTGTGCTGTAATTTAGAAAGCATAGGACACGTTAGAAGCCTGGAATCCAGTAACGTGTAGCCTTTGAAATGTGCTGATTGGCATAGGCTCTTTCTTCCACATACTTGTTTCTCAGTTCAGTTGCGTTATTCTTTCTTTTCCGCTTTTAATCAAATCATTAACTTTCCATGTCAGTGTTTTCGAGTTTTTTCTCTTTTGTTTTTGTTTTGCTTCTTTTTTACTCTTTCTTCCCTGAACTTACCCACTCCATCACATAGATTCTTGACTTTTCATGCTTATTGTGGCACGCCTTGGAGCGTAAGAATAAAAAAGTAAATAAACAAACTTTCTGGTGATAGTCTGAAACCATGACTAGAGAGTTTCCAAAAATGGACCAAATGATAAATCAGCTTTTGCAATGGAAACCTACAATTGGGAACAAGTGATTGCTAAGCAAAATGGATTAGCGCGGATCTTCCATGTGGCTTCAACAAAAGTTGTAAGCGCAGTTAAGAGCTACTTTGATCAGCAAAAAAGTGGCAATGATCCTAGTTATAAATTGTTACATCAGTTACAGAGTTACAGAGTTACATCAACGAGGGAGGGTCAGCCTATCGGAAACGAACTGTGAATAATAACAAAAAGATCTTGTTTTAGAGGTAGCAACCAAAGGAAGTAGACAGACTGGCCGCACTGCCGATTTTAGAAAGGTCATGAGGCACGTACGAGAAGGAGAGTTCACACGCAACTGCGCAGGACCACGCAGTCGCGCAAGGACACGCAGCCAATGTAACTCGTTCATAAGTGGAAACTAGTGTTCAACAGCCACTTTTTTCCGTTGTCGCGCACCTTCGAGCCGCGACAACGCACATTTGTGCCAAACGTGGGCTACTCTATCCCACCCAACGAATAGATTCGTCGAGTCGACTTCTGCTAGGGGTGTAGCTTCAAGCAGAGGTCAACCGCTAGCAAGCAGTTGGCGGGCATGCTATGGCGCCACTCACTTCTACTAACAAGGAATGGTCATTTGCTCGGTAATGAGGGTAGTCCGATGCACGCGTCTGTCGACGCTGAGCTCAAATCCATTTTCGATTTTTGTCGAAGGATTCTATGAAAGACTACGAGGGATTCTTCGAACTGTGGCTATCTCACAGTGGCGCCCTTTCCATCCCCTAACCCACTCGGCTCGCACAAGAAGAGCCAGAGAGGTGGGTAGCGCTCTCGCTTTGCATGGGTGGAGTCACATGTTCGAATCCTTGGCCATGGAAATTTTCGCATTTTTCTAGAGCTACTCGTAGTAGCCCAGAAAGCGTTGTAATTGGTCATTTCGTTTGAATGCATCCCCATGATTCGTGAAGGAGGCAAACAGGAATCTCCTCTGCGCGCTTTTTTCAAAGGTTTTTTGTTATCATAAACCTTAACACACATAAATATACAAATTTTCAATAACGTACGTACATGTGATAGTCTCTCACAAAGTGACTAAAACAAAACAGCTTTTCGCAGTGTGCACAGCGAATAAAGAAGGACCCCTTGCAGCCGAGACAGTCGCGGTCTCCCATCAGTTCAGGTCCAAAGCAGTACTGCAGATGTTTTTGAAATTCCAGGATGTGAGCTCAAGTATCCTGCAGCACACCAGAGTAAGACACAAAGTCGCGAAATCTAGGTGAACAAAACTGAGAGTACACTAAAGATAAAAGGTGGAGAATAGAATCTCGCGTATTTACTGGGTAATTCATGTCATGGGCAATTACATAAGATGTGAACAGCTTGTACATCAATTTGAAAGGCAAAAAGAAGTAGACATCTGGAAGCTGAATCAAGCTGTGGCACCTGCAGGTATGTATGTTCAGGACCTTCACATGCTTATTAGGTGGCAAGGCAGCTTGAACTGATTCGTGGTCTTTACACGAGGTCCACGAATCAACGACGAGAACTGTTGTTCGGGGCGAGTCTGGAGAGGTCACACATGACTTAATCCAGTCCACCATGAGCTGCTTACTCATGATATGTGCTTTGTTCGCTCGGACAATCAGATTTGCAGCTTAAAAGTGACCCTTGGATGTGAAGACTCCATCATGTTCCTGTTGAAACATCTATTTGAAATGAGTGGAACAGATCGAATTGGTGGGCAACACACCCGCAGCACCCCGAAAAGTGTTCTTCCTAGGTGGCCGTCTGCGAACATCAAGGGCATCACCGTGAATAAGTGTGTTGTAGCTGACACCGACTGCGCCACCTCTCTAGTTTTTCCGATCTCTTATGGCCAGCGATCGCGCTGTGTGCAACTCTTCTAAAAATCCGCTTTGCCTTGCAAACTGAGCCCACCGGCCATTGTTTCATCTCTGGGAAAAACATAAAATAAAACATGAAGACATTAAAAACACAACATACAAAACATGAAAACACATTTATGAAGCGCTGCTTAAGTCATCCTAGAAGTTTTACTGGACGTCTGTTCACCTTTCCTAACTTCTGAAATAAACTTTTGAGCCTCCGCAGCAATGCTGTCCTTGTCCTGGAAGCTCCTACCAGGAATAAAGGTGGTTATACGTCGGGAAACGATGCCACAGCTTCTTCTAAAATCTCGGATCCAACCACGGCTCGCCCCGAAATTCGGAATCATCGTTCCTTCATTGTTGATGTTCATTGCTATTTGGCGGATATGTCGGGTCCGGCCTATCGGGTACTGTCGTCTAGAGGTGACAACAGCTAGAATTTGGAAACTTTATTGACCACGAGCGAACCGCTCGAGAGATCGACGACGAGTAGAAGGAACAAGGGGGCGGAGCTTGAAGCCATACATAGCAGAGCTCAAGTGGATACCATGAGATCCACGAGTTTCGAAAAAAGGGGAAATTGAGTACAACAGACTGAGTTATGAAATGAGATACGGTAGATACAGAGATCGACTGTAGGATAAGTGAACAGAGTAAGTGAGATAAAAGTAAGTATTGGACTGATTACAATGTATTTACATGTCTACAGATCTCACTGTTATGCAGTGTTATACCCGAATTCAGCTTCGTCAACACCTCGCACTTCAGCTTATCTGCAACGGCGTTCATAATCGTACGACACGGTCAGCGAGGACACCTACTCATTGATAGTGGTCTTCCACCTTGTAGAAGTAAAAACAAAATTTCAAATAATTTGATAGCTCACGAATCCGCTCAATTCGCAAGTACTTTTTTAGGTGATGTTTAGTGGATATGAAGCGGAACTTCTTGTTTATACAACAACATACGTTTCTTCGTGGGAATCGACGGTCAACTTGCTATATGCAGATTCTTGTAAGATAGACGCGAAGTAGTCGATTATTTTCAGCTCATTCCGTGAGGGGTGAACTGTAATATCACAAGAACCGAAGTCCTGAATAGATACGCCAACACCAACTTTGGGCACATTATTTACGTGCTAATAAAGATGTAATAATCGATTTTTCTCCCACGGGATGCCACGTCAGGGTAGATCACAAATGAGAAGTTGGTCATATCGGGTAATTAGACGAATTCAAAAATTTGAGCGAAGTTACTCCTGCTTACCGACTCTATTTATCGTCGAAATTTTCTAGTTTATCTTGATCTGTAAACACATATGTGAATCTCCCATGTGTTAAAGTTCATCAAAAACTTCGAAAAAGAAGCGCGAAATGGAAATTACAGAGTTTGCCGCCCCCAGGTGTCAAGTGGGGATGCATTTCGACAGAGTAACCAATAACAACGCTTTCTGGGCTCGTACAAGTAGCTCTAGAAAAATGCAAGAACTTTCCATGGCCGAGGATTCGGACATGTGAGTTCACCCACACCTTGGGTGGGTGTCACCAAGGGTGTCCTTGAGGAACGGGCGACGGTTTTGGCTCGTCCGGGGTTGCGCGCGGCAAATTGCGCGGCAAACTCCGTCGCGATGCGGGTGCGGAATCTATCCCATCTTGCGGCTACGACAGGATTCAGTCCATCGAACTGCCTTGATTTAAGACTTTCGCCTGCACTCCTCGTCTAAACAGCAGCTCATGAATCTGTGATTTCACAAATTCAAACTTTTGTCACTTATGTGCTAGTAACCTGGTGTGGGAAGTAGTACACTTCCCAAACCAGTTAAGTTGCTAAGTATTTTGTTATGGACCTTCAAACAGGACCTTATTTCGCAAAAATTCGGGCTTTGTTTACCAAATATTCACCGCAACGCTTTATTTAAGAACTGTTTGTTTTTCAACTACGAATTCGGAGCAGCGAGGGAAATATACTCGTTGTTACGCCGTCCTTCGCAGAAGTAAAACCCCATGAAGCATTCACGGCGTCCCCCCTTAAATTCACACTCCAATGCTCAGTCTTAGGGCTCCCTCCTTTGAATTGAAAGCCGAACCATGCGCCGTTCTATCATCTTCTGTGCTCTAGCCATTCGCGGGGAGTATTACCGAGGAGTCTTCGTAATCGCCGCGCATGGCGCGCAGCCCGGACGAGCCAAAAGTCCCGCACCCTTGCGCATTGGTCTGGTCCTTGCGCGATCGCGTAAACTGTGCCGCGTTGGAAGCAATGCTGCCTGCATTTTGTTTGCTTTCGCTAGCCTAATCCGTTCAATTATCACATTGCTTTGTTTGTATTGATACCTGTCATTGTTCGTGTTAGTGCATGCACGATTGCAGTTGCATTTGCTAGTTTGGACAACTCGTCCGACACGCCCACCCCTTATTTCAAAGAGAGTCCTTGTTTAAGAGGGTCTTCGGCGGTTTTCCTTGTTTTTTTTTTCATTTGTAACCATCATCTGCAACTTAGCATCAACAGTTTTATTATCGACCGCTTTTACCCCACCAAATCAATCTGGTGGTGTAGCTTTAAATACCGTGCACCATAATCCGTGCACGCTAGGACCCATCCTTTACAATGACACGGCAAACAAATTCCATGTCCTTATCGTGTGAATAATTCACGGATACAAGTAATGTTCTGCTTTAGATGCAAGTGATTTCATTGAATATATTTATTTACACAAATCGAAAGGTTCTATTCCCATGACAATATCAGCAATTAAAGTATACTGAAATATTAGGAAATACGATAGCAAACGAAAACTGCACTTGAACGTCGAATCACAAGCTGCACTATGTGCCCTTTGTGAGGGCGTCTCCGAAGAAAGCGCCACCGCGAAACACAATTGAAAATCGAGAACAAGAGTTTTACACTTCCATACTATATATTATTGTTACCCATAATCTATACGCGACCTCAGAAAAAAAAAAAACGTGACGATAATGCGCCGTTAGACTAAAATTAGTGCACCGAAACGAAACGAAGAACATGAGAGCAGCTCAGGTAGAAACTAACACAATATGAGGCGCCTGCAATAGTCCTAATCACAGCAGCCCAGTTTCGGAAACTGCCAAGGTTGTATAAGAAAACCTATTTACATATATAAGAAGAGTACAAGTATCGATGGTTGATAAAACAAAGACATTTCGTTTGACTCAATCTACGGAAAAGTTTAGAAATGACCCCAATCGTACTGCATGTTGCGATGATCAATTTCGTACTGATTAACAACTTCTTCTGCGATACCCTGTTGGAGCCATAGCTGTCGCAACTTGTGGTAGAGCTCCTCGTTGAGGTGTAGGGGATTACCTCTTCTACAAATAGGTAGCAAATAAAGTAACGACTACCAAAGTGAAAGAAGCAGTTTACCTGAATCCTTGATCAGCCTCTCCGAATTCGTCGACGTAAGGCGCCGGGCGGAAACAGCCACGATTTCGTGTTGTCATAAGCACTATAGCACAGTCCCGAATCCTTAACAAGTGCGTTATCAGTAATTGCCAATGTGGAGAACTTTCACAGACTTCTGTGTCACTGAAGTGCGAAACCAACCTCAGAAAGACTCCCATAGGTCCAGAACAGTGTAACATATGATATCTACACGCCCCCGTACTTTCCTTTCCGATCTAAAAGGAAAATTCAATTAACGGTAAAGGATTAGCCTGATCTCTCAGCAGTTCCATACTAGTCTTAAGGGTGCTGTACCTGCTTTTGACAGCAGTAGCTTTGAGAGCATAGAATTTGACCACAAACGAGGCACATTGTTGGAACGTTAGCTGCATTCTCATCCAGTGGAATTGATGGACACCTAAATGTTACAATTGAGTTAAAGGGAACCAAGAAAATTGCCAAAAAGTTTGCACAACATTACTTGAAAGCTGAAGCTAGATGGATGACTTCACTGAAGTCGTAAGGAAGGTCTACGAGTTGTGTAGCTCGGACAGGCTGACGTACGATTGAATGTGGAAAGGCGGGCATAGCGGCAGACCACCTGAATGTTTTTTTTGCAAGCGCCCTGTGAGGAAGCGTTCTAGTCCTCTTACTCACATGTCAAA
The DNA here is from genome assembly GCA_002352805.1 of Teladorsagia circumcincta. Taxonomy (NCBI): domain Eukaryota; kingdom Metazoa; phylum Nematoda; class Chromadorea; order Rhabditida; family Trichostrongylidae; genus Teladorsagia; species Teladorsagia circumcincta. The sequence continues at coordinate 129,703 of KZ345311.1, forward strand.
CAACTGCTCTATTGCTAAACCATCAAGAAGTTCTGTAAGATGAGATGGGAGGCCCATGTATCGACATAGCGGCTCAAATTCGTCAACGGATGGATCTAAATCATGCATAGTGTAGATTATCCCAAAACTCGAAGGATTTTTCCATAAATATGATAATCGCACCTTTTAGAGCTTCCGGAGGATTGACCAATGTGAGAGCATGATAGAAAAGAGCGAGCGGGCGCAACAGTGACAGCGTTGCTTCGACGAGTGTCTAGAATAGATTAATGAGATCCTAATACCAATTAATCAAACAAGAAAGCTACTTACTGCACGAAGACGTGCCACATCACTGAGATGAGCATCAGAAGGTCTCACAATTGACCAAAGTAGTTGCAAACGTGTCGTCAGCATCTCATCGACTTTGTCATTGCCATCCGCATCCGACATTTCGCTGTCTTCAAATGTCGCGAACACCTAGAGGAAATCTACTAGAACTTACAAGTGAACGCATCATGAGATTAATGGTGGAAGGTCTGAGAGCATTTTGTAAACTCATAAAACATGGGTATTATCAGTTCCCACAAACCAACGATACTGTTGAACTTTTTAGTGAATCGCTTTCCGACTGGGCTTTGAAGCAAGAATAGCTCAGTGACATGCACATCTTGGAAATCAACTCGCATAACGATCACACGAGTAAAATAAAATAAAGCAAATGAGGACCTAAGTGAACTGCCAATGTTTCAAAACGCTCTTATGTAACTAAGATCTCCGAAACTCAGCCTAATAATTTGAGCCTAACATCTACAGTGCCCAGGCAAGTATATTTATCTCGACGGAAGAAACCTATGGGATTCCACGATAAGGTCAGTGGTCGAAAAGGGGAATATACCTGGTGGAAAGGCAGGTGGTGGTGAGAGACGATGCGCGTTCCGCAGCGAAAGGTATGCTCCTAGCGCTCAAGAGCCGCACCCTGGCTCCTGGCGCCGCTGTAAGCCCACCGTTGGATTACCTCTCGCCGGCTTTTCTTGCTCATCCGTACTACCTGACCACCTCTCCTTGAATTCTAGTGGACTGCCTTTTCATCGCAAGCTCCGCCTTTAGGACTCTACTTCTACCAGTCATCTCAGATCACCTTCGCCTAATCTGAATACCAGAATGAAACAACAAAAAAGCAAAATGGGCTTACTATAGCAAAACCGTTAAGCGTTGATGCGATGTAGAACAATATAGATGGATTACAGATTCTAAAGTACCTGGAAGAAAAGCCCATTGAGGCAGAGCCGCAGTACATGTAGCTCATCTTGAGAGCCATCAGGTAGCATCTCACGAAGTTGCCTTGTGGTCTTCAGTGACTGCACACCATCATGCCAGGTCCATCCAATTGACATCATCAGTGATATCTAAGTTGAGATCTTTCATTTACTCATGGAGTAGCAAGGAAAGCCTAGCAATAAATCCAATCTAGAAAAAAGAAAAAAAAATTACTGACAGCGAGACTCAACATGTCGACATGGAGCAGGTTGACATTGACGTCCTTTTTACTGGAGAATAGCTGCGCAAATGTAGACGAGAGGAGTTTGGCTGGAGAATCTGCCGACGAAGACAGTGGGCTGGAAACACAAGGCATTTTCATTTAGTCATACACAGAAAGGTGCAGCAACGATAATGACATCTTATGATTGGGATTGCAGCCAATGCCGGCCACGCCCACCCTGCTGACACTGTTGCTTTGAGGATACGTACGCTCTTCCTGCCTGCTGCAGTTACAAAGTTCAAAAAGTTATGGTTTGAGAGCCGGTTAAATACAGAATATTACAAAGTTTTTCTGCCACACATGAAAGTTATAGGGTATTGTAAAAAGAGTGAACGATCTTGACATGGGAAGGATGGCGCAACATGGGAACTGAAGCGGTCACTGTGAAGCGGTCACCGTAACATGGGGGGGGGGGTAAAACACAGCTGTATATTGGTTGATGCCCGCAAGTCACGGCATAAGCCAATTCACATGAATGTCGTTGCGATTTTCAAAGAAAGTTGAATGCGTGCGCACCCCAAAAGGAGAATGAACAAGCCCAAATTCTTATGTTATATAAAATTCCAAGTTCTGCAAAAACTTCAAAGCATGGTGAACTACGGAACAGGTGTCATGGCCTGACAAAAATGAGATATTATTGATACCTGGCATTCGTAAAGCTGTGCACGGGGCTGGTAGCGGTGTGATATTCCGGTGATCGTGGACTGACTGGAGCAGCACCGGAAGTTGTCGCTAACGGAGGTGGTGAAAGCAGAACCCGCAGCATGTTTGCGATGAAGTCCGGAAGGAGCTGGATGCAGAAGGAAAGCACTGCTGATAGACGAGCCATTGCAAGGAGACAGTCACGCTGTAAATTTATTTTGAAAAAGTGACGCTAATATCTTACTTAGCTGCGAAACGAAATTAAAGGAGCTAAGAAGTTTTGGTGGAAAAGACTCCCCAGTAAATATGAATTCATTACAAAAATATAAGATGAAAGGGCAAAAAAGCGCCCACACGTTTTTTCCAGGGAAAGTAATGGAACTAGGACATGTTATGGAATAAGAGCGCATGGTTTCTATAGGGCAATAAAGTGCCGCTGTTAAAGAGAGTAAAAGGAATTCTAGCGATTCAAAATCATGGGCCTAAAAACCTGCAAGAGCTTCACGCTGCGACTTCTCACTGAAGCAGAAGAAGGTTCAGGAATCTCGATTCATTGGTCCAAAACTTAATTATTAGAGTTTCCTCGCGCTTTTTGTTTGCTTGTACCATTGTTTGCGTCATTGTTATTCACGCAAATCATTCGTTACCGTTTATATACCCAAGTTTGGGATAACCACACTATAATTTTGAGCCGTACCCTGCGTGAGAAAAGAAAAGCTCCACACAATCCGCGTGATATTCAGCAGTTTTGATGGTGATCTACTTGGGAGTACTTCTCAGAGTTAACTAACCTGACGTGTGTTCATGGCGCAGAATAGAGGTTTTCGCTCGTAAGCTAGCACAGCGGCCGTTGTTCTAGCCACATGAGCAGCACTTTTCCAGACGGCTAGAGCAGCTGGTGGACTGTGGACATCATCGTGAGCATCGCGAGCTTTTATCTCATCGGCACCTCGCATCCGCCCCTGAATCATTCCAAATCGAGCATATCAAAAAACTTAACGGTTTCAATAAGCGAATAAATGCCACAAGTACAGTGAACGAAAAATCAGACCTAGGTATACAAAGTTGCACAAATCCTTTTGAAAAGAAAAAAAAAGTAGGAAATTCATTCGAGTTGTGCAAGCAGCTGGTTGCAGCGACTGACCTTATTAATCAACATGCTGCTGAACACCTTCACCATTTCTTCGTAACGTTCATACGACGGACCGACGCTAAAATAGAAACAGTCTTCTATTACGCTTCACAACCGAAATAGCATTCCGTTAAAAAGGAAAATACATTTTCCGTAAGAGCTTCAACAATACAGCTACTCCTGCAGCCGGCAAGCCTTTGATTATGCCTCCCAGAAAGCCGAATCGTGCACCGGAACTGTCGCTTCGCCTTTCTCGTCTCGCAGCTGTTAAGTCTGATGAGGACGCAGTTTCGAATGCTGGTGATATCGGCTAAATACATTACTTAATAAGGGGATACGAATGACTCAATGAATAGAATAAGTACCAAGGAATGTATTATAATCACGACGTTACCTCAACATCCGCTCTAACGTCCGAATTTTGAACACGCATAATTTCCGTCATTTCACGGAATAGATCCACAGCCCTTTGAGCATCTTCCTCGACGTCGACTTCTTAATTTAAAAAAAGATATAAACGCGAAAATTCGATAGATATAATAACATTCAGAGTAAAGGAAACAGTAGGACAAAAGAAAACCAAGAGAAAATTTGTGAAATGTAATGAATACAGGAAATGTAAAGGGGACACTTACCCATTGCATTGCACGAAGTGCTCGAAGCAGCTTGAGACACCATCCGAGCAGAAGCATTCTGGCCCAACAACAACGACATGGTTGAAGCAGATGGCACCGATGTTGACAACGAGTTATCCAGAGGCATTGCAGAGAGTTCATCGCCTTGTTTCGCTAGTTCCAGCAAAGACCGCTCAGAGTGGGATCTGAAGAGTGCTACAGAGGTTGAACATGACCACTCTCCGTAACAACATTCTCAGTTTGGTTGCATCAACTAAGGGAGGGCAGAAGTACGAATTGCTTCAGCCTATTGTCTTCTTAGAAACATAAAGATCAACACAAGAATGCTGGGTGAGTGAACAAAACTTTCGCCCCAGGCGGGACTAGAACGCGCACCTCTCGCTTTCCGGGCAAGTGCGCTACCAGTTACGCTATCGGGGCACCATTTCATCCCAACTCAGCATACGTACCACAGCTTTCAACACTCATACGTATAAGGTGTTGAGGCTACTAGTGAAGCCTGGGGCGAAAGCTTTGTTCACAACCCAGCATTCCTGTGAAACATTCGCAAAGCGAACTGCGGCCAAAAACAGCAGTTAACAATCAAAAACAAGTCAAAATCACTTGCTAAAGCTTTCAACCTTGCGGTTCACTGCCGATATCGGCCAACCGGCTCAACACGTTATACGTGTGAGTGTTGAAAGCTATGATACGTATACCATGAAAAGCTGAGTTGGGATGAAATGGTGCCCCGGTAGCGTAACTGGTAGCGCACTTGCACGGAAAGCGAGAGGTGCGGGTTCTAGTACCGCCTGGGGCAAAACTTTTGTTCACAACCCAGCATTCTTGTGAAACATTCGCAAGGCGAACTGCGGCCAAAACAGCACTTAGCAATCAAAAATAAAGATCAACATTTCTCACCTTTTTCTACTATGTGATTTTGGTTTCTGTGTCGGAGTCTGTCGGACAAGGGGAGTGTCCAGAAGACTTTTCACTCGGCTCACCCAGCTGTCGAAATTTTCAGGCTCGTCACTGCTCGCTGTAGAAAATCTGCAAATGATGTATGCCATGGCAAATAGGAGTGAAAGGGCATATAGGTAATAGAGCAAATTCACGAACCCATCGATGTCCATTAGTTGTAATGCTGGCAGCAAAGGCATAGCAGTGTTGGAAAGACGTTTACAAAGCGGACACAGATACTCTCCCACCAAAATTAGAAGTGAATTAAAAGAAAAACGGCCGGTT
>KZ345311.1:146826-158569 GCA_002352805.1 Teladorsagia circumcincta
CGCAATGTAATTAGAGCAGCAAAGTTACGTCAAAACAACACTAGCACTGCGCAGAGAGTCTGAACTCTAATGACCTGATAGAACTGTTCTTTGCAATTGGTGAGCAGGAAACGTTTCAAAGTGACGAGTCAAATTTTCATAAAAAATGGACCAACTGTAGGAATCAGCGAACTATCACGAGTTCACGGAACGATGGCCAAAGTACTCGAATCTACGTCACGAGCATAAAATGTACCTTTTACAAGCCAGCCCTTTCGCAAATTACTTTCTAGCTTAGACCTCCAAACCGTGATAAGAAAAAATAATGTCGACAGTTTTAAAGCGCTAATTTCACGAACTAGGTCTAACTACGGCTACATCTGCGAAAGCAATACGAGCGCAGTATTTACAAGTTGAGATGAATGATTAGGAAGCCCAGATTCGAAACACACCATTCATTCTGGTCCAAATATACGCAACAATTTCGCATTCCGAAGGACACCTAGTATTATCAAAATGTCAAAATTTTCGCTACTGTTGACGTCGATCCGGTTGTAGTTGCGCTGAAACATTAAACCATCGAAACGAATCCCACATTTCCCAGACTTGTGAAAATGTAAACCATCAGTTTTATAATTTCAAAATGCGGCCAATATGATCGCTAAAGCAGCCTGGCCGTTATCTAGGCTGCTGTAAAACGTGAGTGTACAGGCATACTCATCGATTAAGAAAGGTACATGTTATGGAAAAACCCGAAATAGTATGTTCATGGGGCTCTTACAGAGCAAACGTGGGCTGAAGCACGATTTTCTCGACAATGAGGTCGATCGGGCAGCCGGCTGGCACCAACAAGCTGTGAGTGCACGTTGCACCATTTCACTGCTACCGTATGCCATACTCCATCGAGATGACGTCTCTGTTCGGAAGCATTCCGGCGCTCATGCCCTTGGGGGGTACATTCAAAACAGGGCATTCAAAAACCGCCGGTAGGTGAAACTAGGACTGTGCCCAGGATAGGGAATGAACACCAGGGAGAACAACGGTTCCTCACATCTTTTCCCAGAAATTCTCGCCCTCCTATGGCTTAGTCCCAAGTTCTGTTAGCGGCTCACTTATTTGATGTCCCTCATAAAGACATGAGCGCCAGCCCTTCTATTTTATGAACCGCTAACTTGATCTGTCGTTTGTACGTATGTACGTCTGTAGGTATGTAGGCATGTATGTATGTTCCTCCCGGCAAGTGGAGGGCAGTAGTGGGGAAGTGAGGGTGTGGGGGTGATGTGGCCGAAAACCGATCACCAACAGTCTTCAGGTATAGTAAGGTACTGGTATGTCATTCCGTTGTCATGTCATGATTACGACGGTGCCTCCTACTATATGAAACTCCTTTTTGTGCCTACGCGTCACGCCCACGAAGGTGTCGCAAGTGGGAGAGACCACAGCGGAAGACGTAAGCCAGGGAAGGGTGGCCAGGCGGTTGACGGGGGACTAATTCGGTACTAAATATAAAAAGAACTTAACTATAACAACTACCGCTTATGCTCATAAGACAGAAGTGTTGTCCCGTCTTTGAGAAAGTAATTGTATTATATTTTCCGCTGACGGGCATGGAATTCAGAAAACTGCTCATTGCTGGAGATTGAGAAGATGCGCGTGCTAGAAAGGATAAATGCTTGTCGTTCAGAAGTAGAGTTCAGCGCTATCGCAAGATACGGGGCATTGTGGTAGCAGCGCTTTCAAAACCGGGTGACACATTTTCTTTTTGTTAAAATCAGGACTATGTAAGCCTCAAGCGGCGGAGGAGAGACTCTACGGTACGTGAACAATTTTCATTTCCCCGAAGCTCCTGGCCCCTTCAAGGCTTACAATTAGTCCTAAATGGATGCCCCCGTATACTGCGATAGCCCCCAGAATTGGTTCACACTCAATGTAGAGGTGCCTTTGCCAAGTGACTGTGTTGTGTATTATCTCGTATTCGCCTTCACTCAACAGACAAATATTACTGGTGAACATTTGTGGTCGGTTCTTGGGGTCACCAACTTCCTAGTTTTCCAGTCTCATGAGTTGAAAGGAGTGCTTCCATGGTTTGGAGCGTAAGAATAGTTCAAGAGGGAAAAGACGTTGCTCCGCCCATGAGCAACCATCTGGCTGAATCCGTTGCTCTGAGTAAACTCGAGATTCCTTGACAAATTTACAAATTTTTTTGCCACACCCTATTCGTCGACAGGACCTTTGACATTTCTCAAAGTCGATGTCTCTTTCTGCTATTATAAGGGTGCTCAGTTTGAGTTTAAGCATCACCCTACCACTTTACCTATGGTTTCTGGCTTGGTTGATAAATAAGAGTATCGCGTGGCAGGTCTCTTGGTCTATTAGTCGGTGTGCCCGTTCGCATAATGTCCAGTTCATATACGAGTATGTGATAACGGAGCTGGGATAAGCTATTCACGAATGCATTTGGGTATGCCATTCTTTTTGAGCACCACTGTTTATTGGTGTTGTGATTGGTTACCCTCTAAGCCTATCTGAGGCACTCAATGAGCACACTCTGGGCCGCAAAGTTACTCGCGCAGAGTGAGGCAATGAAAAGGAAAAACTACGTACAGGGCTGGAAAACAAATCAGTGTTGATGTGCGAACCTAACGGATGCTGTGAAGGTAGCAACACCCAAAATGCATCCACTTTGGTCATATCCTTTGTTTCAGAAAACCAGCAGCGCATCGAGTGCAGACCACATACTACTAGTGGCGACGGCCTCGAAGTAAATCTGGTAGCTAGTGATTCATAGTAATAGCTGACAGTTGGTAGATGAGAGTTGTAATCAGGGACAACTGATAGAGTACAATTGCAACAGGCTCTCAACATCATTTCACTGTCAGAAACCATTTACATTTTGTGGAGCCGTCGTCACTTTTGGTGTATGATCTGCACTTGACGCGCTTCTGATTCCCTGAAACGGAGCATACATATCCACTCCCTAACCTTGCAAGGGAAGTGAGCACAGACGAAGACATGTAGCGCAAACAGAAAGAGGGTGGTCTCGACAGCTTTTTAGTGACGACGCAGATCAGTGTTGTGTAGATGAAATATGTGTAATATTGCTCTTTGGTTATGGGTGAAAGCTAAAAGTCGTGCAAAAAAGCGTTCTAGAAGGCCACGTGCATAATGCTCCATCTTTTGAACGCCTCTATGAACACACGTCATTTTCTGCGAACACCTGCAGCGAATACTTCCACCACCCTATTCAACTTCTCCCACATCTTGAACCAAGAGGGATATGTGTAAATCATAGTTGCACAACTCGTCGTTTTTTCAGAGGGTTCCACAATGAATAGTGGGTAATTCATGCCAAATTGTTGACCTGGTCCTATCTTTGCCTGTACACCGACCGAAAAGATTATTATAGCGAACAGCTGGACAGCAGACGTTCTTCTTCTCCATAGCGTTGTTCCACAACTTTGTCGGGTAATGTACCTATTTCGAACATCACGCTATCCGACCATGGCAATGAGTGGAAATCTTGAACGTGTACCATCAAAGGCGATGTTTACAGCCAACTTAGAGGTAGCATCAGTACATCTTTCAAGAACGTGACCATACCAGGAAACAGGCGGCATGGGAGATGGCGATAAGCTGGACTTAGGTTTTTTTTGGATATTTCCGTTTCGATCACACGCTTATAGGTCAAGTAACAGGTTCTATCGCACCGTCTTTACCTCTATGGACTCATAGGCCTTGTATCATCTGTAGTCATCTGTATCCTTTTCGCTAGTCGTTGGATGGCTGACTGTACGTGACTGCGTGTAAATCTTATACTTCAGGTGGATCGGCCTCTTTTGTCACAGAGAACAGCAGATGTTCAGATGGCTGACTGTACGTGTATGATGCCGTAAGGCGTTTTTGTGACCACGATACAGGCAGGCATGGGCAAGCTAAATATTAAACATCGAGGTGTTGAACGGCTGTTCGTCGCTCTAGGTAGTTTGACGGTTCCCTTGTAGCAATTCTGATATTCATTGCTTGTGTGCATTCCTGGTGACCTAGCCACTTCTGTTTGTAGTCTTTTGCAACCTCAGTAGGAGTGCTCAGCAGTGCTTTTCTATGCCCTTTTTGAGACTTTCGCACTCCTCGGTAAGGTGTGGTGATGTGTGAAAATGCATTCATCGTGGTCACGAGTCAAAGAGCCGACACAACATGCGAAAAAAGCTATCGTGGTCACGGTTGACTGCTTAGAGCATATGTTGGAGTCCATGAAACTATGGAAATACTACTCGATTAGGCATGTGATTGAGCGGCATATACTTGTGTGTATCTGCCTTGAGCGCGTTTTGACTAGAGGAAATAGACGCTGATCTGAAACACAGTCATGGATCGCGAAAGGTTTCCTTTCGTTATTGTAAGTTATATACCTGCTCGATAGTCGTTTAGGGAATCCGAGATTGCAAATGTTGGATGGGACCAGGCTTGCTCATCGCTTGCAGGGAAACAGGTTGGCGCTGTCGATAGCGCAATGTACCAGGGCTGCGTCGTAGTTTTGACTCACTACCGCGTGTTACCATGTGGATGACTGGTCGATTTGCAAGCGGCTGGTCTTGCTTTTCGGACACATGTGGTACGAAATTCTTCAATTGAGTTTGAGCTGTAAAGGTATGCAGTTCTGCGCACATTTGTCATTTTTGCTGCTTAAAGTGCTCGCTTATTCAGGTGAGATTCGGTTCTTTTTCTGCAGTTGACATTCTTTTGAACGTTTTCGTACAGAGTTCAACCCGGGTGCCCGACAGGAGGCCCGTCGCGCGGCGAGGTGGCAGAGACACAGACGAGTCGCATTGCGCGTACTATTCAGCGTTAGAGGGAATGGAGTGCACCATACTACGTTTCACATCGACCAGTAGGCGGTACGATTCTTCCGCTAGCCCACCTGCGTTTCTTCCGTCTTGCAACGCGACAGGTCTCCTGTTGGGTACCTGTCCAACCCTTACATGGGGGTGGTACACATGTGCAGCTAGTGCTCAAGACCGAAGAGTATTCGTTTATCGTGATAGTACATGGAATCAACAAGGCCTTACTCTGGAGAGGGATCATCTGAGCTCAATATTAAGCAAAACGAACGGTGTCACGACAAACCGACTAAAAAATTGTAGCTGAGATTCGCAAACATCTCTGTAATCGATGACCCTAAGGGGGTGAAAACATGTCACGGCAGTCTCGAACAGATGTCGACCAAGAAAAGCACGTGCAGCAGTCGAGCATTTCCGTCTTTCAGTCCGATACTAGCCACTGGAAAATCGTGGCCAAATTAGTTCCAATTAGTGCCAGTATCAAACTAGATAGGCACTGAAAAGGTTCCTCGAAGGTGTAGAGTCTCACGCGTGAGCTCCATTAATTACCAAACCCTAAGCTCAAAAAGATAACCGAAGCTTTACAACATGATGCTTGCAAATTCAGAGTGGTGTTTTCAAAAACTGTAGAATCCATATTATCTGCAGATTTTCAAGTCGTAACCAGACTTCCTAACTGATATGAAATGACATGATGACATTCGAGAAGCCGTAGTGCTAGCAAAAGTTGTGCATCGAGTAATAGAGATAATTTGGTGACAAGGTGTCCGATACCCACTCCCACACCCGTGGCATGCTGTGCCTTCCATGGGGATCACGAGATGAACGTTTGAGACGTCTCGAACAGGTGTCGGCGGGAGAGTGATCGTTGCTGCTAGAAAAAGTTTGCTCTCAGAGTTGTGTGTTGATGCACCACGTGATCCTCCTCTGATCAGTCTGACTGACATCGATTGAATTTGGCGCAGTTCCTCATGAGCTTCATATCGCCTCTTCTACCTCTCAGGCATAGGTAACTCAACTACTGCTCATTTTGGAGGCATGGCTTTATCTTTACTGCTTATCAACGTGCTCAAACCGATGGGTTTACAGACGGTTCGTTCTAGCTACACATGATAGCACTACAAAATTTTCGAGCAGTACCAAGAAGCATTAATTAGCAGGTTCCTGGTCCAGTGATCAAATGTAGTAGGCAAAGTCTCGTCAAGCTCAATCGGACGTTCCATCTCTCAGGGTTTGGTTGATCTGTATCAGGAGTGGTAAAGGTGATCAAGACACCGGTTCGACTGACCCCTACAAACCTTTTGATGAAGGCACGAGTTGTGATCGAATTGATTTGTTATTTTGTTCACAAATTACAAAAATACTGAATAGTAAATTAGTGGAGAAAAGAGCAAAGGGAACGTAGAAAACACAGAAATTTCTCTTGTGAGGCGACCGTGGTGCGACGGGGAGAAACAGCGCAGCAAATAGAGTGAAAACGCGGGAGAAACATCGTATGCGAAGAGGCACAGACGTTATGTATGCTCCAGTGATAAGGATGGCAGCGGTCGCAGCGGTCACGTGAAGTCAATAGCTTCCTTGTCGCACACTTTCAAGACGCGACACCACCAGCAACTCTGTGACTAGGTATGTACTACTGGGGTGCTGCTACCTCACTCAAAAGAACAATTCATTCAAGTATCTAATCGTGACCCGTGCTTTTGAGCTAAATCACTCTCATCAGCCACACCGGTTCTTAATGGAGGTGGAATGCGTGGCGCATCCAAAAGTGTTTGTACTTTATTCCCAAATAACAAAACCATCAGCGGTGATGCCTAACCCTCCTTGGCTTGAAGACCTGTGGAAATGCACTTTCAAAAGTTCAAAACAAAGTTCAATAACTCCAGACATGCAGATGCTTCTGTTCCGAACACATGACATGTCCCGTTGACTTGAAAAATCGCACAATAACACAGATAAAGAATAAATCTTCCGAGCGTTTGATTTACTAGGGACTTGGCATAGGAAATTGAGTTAATCCTCTGACAGAAATGACAAACAAAAATCAGGGAGTGGCATTTCTCTTTTCTTTCTTCATTTAAAGAGAGAAAAGAAAACGTTAAAAATGATTCAATTCTAGATCCTATAGAAATTTCAAAAACCCTCTTTCAGGCAACACAAACCACCGCTTCTCCTACCGTGAATTGGTAACGTATGCTTGACCCACTTCGTAGGCCCACTTCTACGTATGCTGTGGACACTTCCAACCTTGTCCAATCGGCAGCGCTTTCTATGAAATTGACGGCCTGCCTATTGTGTTAACGTGAAACCTAGGTCTCTGATATGTAAAATAAGGCATGCAGTTTGACTAGTCAACAAGTCCATACCTCCACTCTGCGCTGTTTTTTACCGGATCAACCAGCGGGTTTCATTAACCGGGAGACATGGAGTTGCATCAAAGTTTTATGAAGGAATTCAGCCATCAGTTGATGGTTGTCCTTAGCCTGGCATAGTACAGTGCAGTAATGAGTGGTGCTGTCTGTAAGTGCTCCGTTCCAATGGTCATTGCCTATTAGATGACGAGTCCAGCCCCGTGATCCTTGATATCGTGACTGGTACGATATGAACGCTCCTTAGCTGATTCAAAATGCTGATGCATTTTATTTATTATTTATTCAATGGGAAACATGGCCAGTCTACGTGAAACAGTCATACGAAAAACACCTGCTCTGGCCGTGCACAAGGAAATCGGACATCGTCTCTTGGATAGTGCTGATGGCACACTCATCATTATTGCCTGCTCAAAATTTCCAGCAACAACATTTTTTAGGCACGTCTTTCGCCTCACGTCAAGGCTTAACCCCTCGACCACCAGAGGTACACATATGTATAACCGGAAATTGGCAAGCATTTCGAGATAAGAACGTTGACGAAGACATCGTTGGGCCATAACAAGCCTCATGACCTTAATTTCAGTAATACATATTAAGGATAAATCTAATGAATGTCGCTTTTGGATGTACACAAAATTTGTTGGAACAGCAACTAATCGGCATCTTGCAGGGAATTCTTTCAGGACGGACCGTGCTTTGTTAAAATGGCTCCCTGCATATTGTAGAGACAGATGTATGGACCACAAAACCATGCTTCCTTTTCGCTAAACGGTTTCAGTAATATCAAGTAAGATGAAAAAGATAGAAGATAAGCTTCGCCATTCCTCTCGCAGAGACTCGATGTCTTTCTCAAAGAATTGTAGCAATTGTGTGCAGGCAAACTTGATAAGCCATATTCCGAATTTTTTGTACTCTCAGGATCGTTCCTCCTTCATAACGTGCCTCTTCGACTCAGAAAACCAGTACTCAGTGTAACAAGAGGTGGCGGAGAAGCCAAGGATCTTCAGACCGGACTCGGGACCGTTTTGGAGGTGTTTTTTTTGTGAGATGCAGCTTGGTCGTCGTGAAATAACTTCATGAAATCATTGTTTTTCTTTCCCGTCGAGCCAAGGTTCGGTTTGATGTAGGTCGTTCTCTGTTCATGAAAGCCTTTCGGATCGTATGAGCTGAATTCAGCTACTCATTATGTCGGAGAACATTCACGTGTACACGGAAATTTTGGTTAGTCATCGTCCAAAAGAAACATTCAAGTTAACAACGAAACGATATAAGTAACGAATAGTCGCTTTTATACTCCTATATTTTCTCTTTCGATGAATGTTTAAAGGTAAGATTCAGGATTAGACTGATTAGGTAATTCCACTCCAATGTGGAAGTAAGGATAGGAGGTGGACCACCAGTGGAGAAAGAAGGAAAAAATAGTGAAATACATTGGAAATATGAGTTTTTCGCCCTGCTTTGCGGAGAAGTTCAAAAGAGCGGCAGGGAGATGAGAGATAATGTGAGCGCGGAGAGCGATAGAGATTCCCGAGTGGAGAGAGCATAGCAGACCAACGCGGCGACGCAGACAAGAAATCGATCGGTGGGCGGACCATGTTAGAATCTGTTAGAAGGTGGTGGAGTCTGTTAGAAGTCCCTAGCGCCTAGCGTCTTAGTGACGCTTTTTGATGTACGAAAAACGCACCCTCTGCAGTAGAGGACCACACACCTCTTTCCAGGGGAGCAATTACTTCAGTGAGGCCAAGCCCGGAGCTTGCCTTTAAGTGCCTTTGAAGGTTCAAATGTAGCCGTGTGGGGTGAAGCTAAATCTGTGCGACATCAATGATGCAACAACCTAATAATTCACACGTTCAGGCGCCTCGCCTTTGGTCAGCTGTGAAAGCAGCACCTATCGTAGGCTAGCTTGAGCGGCTTCTAGAGGGTAACACTCGAAAGTCGCTCTTGTTAATAGCAGTTGTGATAGTATTGTAAGGTCAAATCAATTTTTTATATTACGTGAGCATAGCCAATGAACAGCTGGGAATGGGGCATGCCACCAGATGAGAGCGAGTTAGAGATGACGCCAATATGGTAATCTGTCGGATTTCTGACACCACATGATGTGGGCGAGCAACTAGAAGAACACAAGTGCTTCTGGAGGCTGTTGGCGAAAATTAGAATAAGATGGATCCGGTGGCTTGCGAAACGTTTCAGCGGACTGTGCTTTACGTGGTAACCAAATAAAGGCTTAGTTGCAGGGTAAGCGTACCACAGAAAAACGTTTGTGAAACTATCTCCCTTACTGATCGATAAATTCGACGTCTGTAAATCACCTTTTCTGAAATCTTCTGAGCCGTATGCAGCTGTCCCCGACTCCTCAACATTGGGGATTCATCACCAGTCGGGTTCTCTCAAAGAATGAGTCCCCCTATTTATAGACTTCCCCTGTCTGTGGCTGCTGCATACAGGCTCTAAGAGGTACAAACACTGAACAAATGCAGCGCTCACACTTACGGATTCCCCAATCAGCTGGAGGTCGAAGGTAGGCAAATATACCATGTCGAGAGGGGGTGGGCCATCCTCCCCCCCCCCGAAGGTGCGCGACGATGAGCATTTTGTAGCGAAGAGTATGCCCCCAGGGCACTAGGAAGGCCATAGCCGCGCCGCTGAGGCGCGCACGCCCACACTCTTGCCGCGTGACTCCAGCCATTAGCAGAGAAACTGTTAGCCTTGAAGAGGGCAACACCGATGAGAGTCTCATCAATACAGGCAATTGAGGAGTCCCATTTCTCGATGTTTGGGCCGTTTTTCATGGTTTTTTTTATCCCTGCCACTCTCCACCTCTACCATGATTTCTATGGGCCGCATTTTCATTGTAAAATTCGCTTTTGAAAGTGAATGTAGTTTTGTTACCTCAACTTATTACAAATTATTTTTGGAAAGACTTCCAAATGCTCTCTCTTTACATAACTCAACCTTCGAGTTACAACGAGCCTTGACCCAGAAAGTGTATCACATTGCGACTTCACAAGTGCATCGCTCGAATCCGCAGCGCTGCAGAAACAAAGTAATGGTTATAAAAATGTCGCCTCTGCCTAACGAAGTTAGTAGATTTCAGGGGTGGATGGATGTGAGAAATAATGTCATCTTGCACCATACACTGATTGCCCTTGTGACTGTATGGACGTGGTGAACATGCTGACCAGGAGTCTCATTCCAAACATTCTGCAGGCCATATTGAGCCTTGTACTCAGGAAATGCTTTGTCTGATGATAATTGATGGCTTCGAACAGAGAGAGGACATTTAAATTGTCCAGTCTCCGTCTAAGGACACGTGCGAAGCGAACGAACGACTTCTTCAAATGTTCGCCTTTTTATATAAATTGAAATAGTTCGAACAGTAACGTTAATTTCCGGAAACAAAATTGTGATCAAGATACTAATGCAAGTTTTCTCGAAGCTCTTATGTTAGCCACCCGACGAAGCATCGCCTTCGAATTCGCTTCCGACGTCGTGTTGAGAAAAGCTTTGGAACTGTTTTGGTAAACAAAATCAGAGAACCGAAAGGGCTGGAACCGTTCAAATTGCCGCCGGACATCTGCTACAAGTGCTGGTGGCGGAAAATATTTCATTTGGTTCTCTGAATGCTGTCACTAGAAACTCTTTTGACCTTTTGATCCACTGTACTAGCATCTCACACTTCTGCTGCATTAAATTCTATTGATTGTTTTGTTTCTACTCTTCAGAATCGAACGCTTTACCCGAATTCTTTCATTACGTCGCCTGATACGTAGTCGCCCTAAGGTGCACTTCTTCCATGCCGTCACAGATTTTGTTCATATAGTGTGTTTTTGTGAGTTTGTCTCTTTTCCGAAACCGAATATTCGAGGTTTTGTGTGTTGCCTCTTGTGATCACAGCGTGACACATTCATGTTGGGGAAAAGGCGAGAATTTTTCGCGAAGAATTCCTATAATCTAGGGCCAGCCCGAGAACAACCGTGAAGATTCCCATTCCCAATTCCGGAACGGCTGTTGTACGCTCCGGATCCTAGCACTTCAGTAACATATCGAAAAACGTAAGTTGAATGCGAGCGCTTGATTAGTGCAGAAGCGGCTGGAAAATCCCTTGAAGTTGCACGAAGGCTTTGCACCCTTGTGGAAGTGCAGTGCCTGAACACCTTATCGGTGCAAATCAGAAATAATTCGAGGATAAGGAAGAAGCTCCACCTCTCCTAGGATCCGCTCTACCATGAGGTTATCTACCACAAAAGTGAAAAAAAAAAATGCTGCTATACACAAAAACAACGCATACTGAAAGGAACTTCGAAAAATCGAATGTGTTTAGCGCACACGTGCGCTTTGAGTAGTTTGTGCCCTTTCTTTGAACACTTTCTGTATTTTCAGTGGTAGGATGCCTTTTGTACAAGGTGGCAGGGTTTAGAGAGCTGAGTGGGTATCAATGGCTGATAACAGAATACGATAATGTCTCCAGATATAGGTTCTTAAAGGCAAAACTCAGGGACGGATTTGCGGGTTAACGGCGATCGATAACGAAATTGGGAGTGCATTATTGAA
>KZ345311.1:161370-182082 GCA_002352805.1 Teladorsagia circumcincta
GAAGGATTATGAGAGACAGACAGAGATAACAGATGAGGCGCCGATGCGAAGAGGTGATAGAGGGAGATGGGAAATACAGACGGGTACGACAGATGAGAGATATCGCAACGCTAAGCACGCCGACCGCCGCTAACATCCATAAAGTCGTTTTGGGGACATTTCTATCATCACGACGTATCGTGCCGCGTCTTCTATGGCCCTTCCCTTTTCAGGTTATTCCCAACATTACATTCGCTCACCTGATGGCGGGGTTTGCCTTCAAGCTAATGATAGAACTGAACATGAAGGAAGTTAAAAAGATGAGGTCGAACGAAGAAAGTTCATTTTATTTCTTTGCACGCACGAAGGGGAAAGAAGGATGACGGAAAAGAAATTGTAGCCTTTCTAGATGACGTGAGCGTCGCACTAAAAGCAGAAATCGAACCTTTAACTGACAACGGTTGCCAGTCATCGATATTTGCTCACAACCACGCATTCCTCCTTGCCACAAATTGTCACACGCAGCTCGAATTTGAGTAACAGCTTCATCCCGATTGCCAACCAAAACAGCATCAAGATATGCTATGCCTAAGGCAACCTCAAAATGCATACTTTGTAGCTGAACTCACACAATGAGCATACTGAAAATGAATGAAACATACCTTCTCATCATGTTCTGCTTTAGTAAATACTTGATTTCGAGCACGGTCAGTTATGGCCTTACCTTTGCCGAAGCCTGAGGAAGCTCCGGTATAGCGAGCAATCGCTTCCTTTACGTGCTTAGCATTAAGCCTGAAACAGAATTCTATCTCCGGAGAGAGATTTTCGGGTAAAATTTAACACAGGAGTGCCAATATATTGGGAAAACGTTTGCCAATATATGGGTAAACACAAAAATGGTGAGATCAAACAAAGGTGTCGTCGAAAGAGTGAACATCACATTAATAAACTCAAAGCATTTCCAATCCAAGCACAATCTCAAACATTTTGAAAGATGATTATACCTACTGCCGAGCTATGATGCTGGCGTAATCATGATGAATTGAATAACTGTTATAAAGTCAATTACGCATAAAAAGATTGCGGATTGCGAATTGCATACACAAATCTATTAAATCGAAAATGCTACAAAAAGTTATCAACTTACAAGGTGCGCAGCTTCTTGAGGCCTCGAAATGCATTGGGGTCGATGTCCCTCAAGTTATTCTTTGAAAGATCCCTAAAAACAATAAACTACTGCAATATTTGTGGTAGTAAAATCAAAAGAACAAGTTAAAACCTCGAAAAACAAAAGTCAAGTCTACAAAATCATAGTCAATCAGCTGTTGAAGACAAAACGCCCTACAACACACCCAGCGACAAATTGTGCCCACGCACATTACATGCACACGCTGGCGCCTATCATCTCAATTGATTTTAACAACCACGCCAGGAGGCGATGGTTGCAATGGGGGTCAATGGTTGCAGCGATTTAACGATTAGCGCCCTAAGCGCGCATTTTGTGCGGCGGGGTTGGTGACCTCGTTGTCCATATGGATCGAACAATTTCACTCGTGGCATCCTCCACACCAGTAGGTCTAATCCCGGGGTTTGCCTTTAAAGAATGGAAACTACAGCTTTCCATCAGCACTAAGGTGGGCTGGGCTTCTGAATGAATTACAAGAAGGATATCTCCGACTTGCACAACCCGGTCCAAAAAACGCAGAGATGACAACCAAGGAGATCGGAATAGGAGTCATATTAACTTCCCATTTCGGAAGCATTGATTATTCTGCGTGAACTTCTGAAACATGTTTCTCTGGACAAGTTCTCGATGGATTCTGAAGAATTGTTGCGGAGAGTCTTCCTAGATTGTACTGCCGCACTTCCTCCGTATAATCATTTCCCTGCTACATAATTTTGCATTTGAACATGAGTTTGAAAATGGCTAGTAGGTAACTACACTGAACGAGTATTTTCTGATGCACCAGTCTGTGAGTCCCAGAAGAGAGATGTTTATTGCCGTCTGTTGATACTACCATGAAATTCAGTGGACCCTTCTCGTCGATATTATCAAATGAGAGCCATCCGACACATAAAGCAGCCATTTTTGCCAAGGGTTTAGTGCTCTCTTACTCGAATTTCGTGGTTTCTGTGGACATGTGGGGGAGAAAGGGATTGTGCGAGGGGACGCAATGGTATGCACGAAGTAGTGTGAATCAAGGTTTTATTTGCTAAAACTCCTAAAAATCTAAAAATTTCAGCAATACCGTGCCCGCTCATTTCCATCAAGTGAGCTCTGGACCAGTTTGGGATCGAAGCGGTGTTTAAATTTGTCCCAAAATAAGACAAGTAATCTGATGAGGAATGTTAGTGGGAAGAAAAAATAAAAAGCGCCATGGCAAACACTGAAATTTCCCTTGTCAGGTCGCGCGTGGTGTGACGGAGAGACACAGCGCCGCTAGGAGGGGAAAACGCGCGAAAACACGTCGTACTCGAGAGAGCCACGTATACCGCGATTGGTAAGGGGTCATCGATCTTAGCGGGCAAGCGTAGTCGCGTACCATGAACTCGCGACTGTATCATCGTCCCGCGATCACTCAAAGAAAGAAGTTCTCTAAGATCTACTCGCGACCCTTGCCTTCAAGCGCTCCTCAATGAAAGCAGGCTTCAATTCACGTGCATCAGCGAAAGGAATGGTCCGTCATCCTTGCACTGGGTCACTCTGATCCACTTGTTTTGAAATGAAAACGCGAATCTTATTGTCTACCAGTCTTGCTCCGCTCGCTATCGCGCGCATAAGAACACAGACAGTGAAACTGGGTATAGCCGGGTTATTGCATTGGAAATGAAAGCGCTTTCAATGGATTTGACTGATATTATTGACGAAAGCAGATGATAAAGCAGTAATTTCTCACAGTTCGTCAATACCAATGAACATCTATCATTTTTCCAGAACTAACAAACTCTAGCAGCCGAATGACCTTTGGATAGCTAATGCAATAATTGAGCTTCTTTTGATCAGCCCTCAGCGTGCACATCTACCATGCTTTGGATGTTGGGATGGTATAACGGTCGAATACCATCCAATGGCAGTGATGAGATACAAATATACCAATAATTATCGTACACTCACAGACCATTTAGGAAATTTGCGCGGATTAGCGGTCTATGGACCACGAAGACATCGTGCAGAAAAAGATGCTTCCTCATCGCGTATCTGGATAAGAACTTCAGTGAAATTCGCTATACAACGCTACTTATCGGTAATCACTTTCTGGTCCCCATCAGATGTAATCCCGTCGCAACCTTTATACTGTAACTGCGCAACAATACCTCCATGCTGCTGTGCCTTGCGCTGCCAATGTCGTGACGTTTCCCTTCCAACGCTTATTATCAGCCACTATCTGCTGATATCACTTTCTGATCCCCATCAAATATGTTTCCGTCCCACCCGCTACATCACAATCGGGAGACAGTGACTCACTGTACTGGGCCGCGCGCCATGCATTTCGTGACTTTTGCGTTCTAACGCCCCTTATCAGATCCTATCAGCATTATCACTTTCTGTCCCCCACCAAGTATGTTCAAGTCCCACCCCCTATATCATATCCTGAAATCAACTCCTGACGACTGCTGGATTGTGCGCTATGAATTTCGTGACAAACACACACACATTCACATACAGACATACTTAGCGGATTATATATATAGTAGGATGCTGGGATTCCCAGCAACCGTGAGAAATGATTAAATTTTGAAACTCTGAAAGTAAATCCAATACCTGCACCACAGAAGAACCATAACCATATAGAAATTATATACAGCTTTTGAAGCTATATGAACCTCAGCAGAACCTCAATGATAGTGGCTTTCAAAAACACGCTCCTTTGATACAGATAAAAATGAATGCATACCAATTTTTTCTCTGCGCTGACTCGTCTGACACTTTACTCTAGAAATCACCACCGGAAATGAAGCTATTATAGACACATTAAGTTGTAATGCTGGAAGTGAAGCTGTCAATTTTGATATTGGCGCCTGAGGCTTGGTTCTACGGAGGAGAGCTTTGTGTGAAGTGGTGAGATTGAGTGGTATATAAGTAAACTAATATCAATAGATATTTCTTGAACAGCAATTTCTCACATATCCGTTGTAGATGTGTCATAATCCAATGATCTCCGCGTCTGCAAATATTACTGTAGAAAGTGACTTTCGAAGCTCAGTGATAGTTCTGCTTAGTCTTGCATACCTCCTGACTCGATACTTTCTGTCTATGTAGTATGTGAGTAACACACTAAAATATGATTTGCGAAGAAGGAGCTTTGCCAATTCAAGGGCACTTAAATACTGTAATAGCGTTTTTTGATCCCCTCGTTGAGGAGTTCAGGATAAACAGTATTGAGCAGCCGCCGAAGCGTTTTAAACAGAGGATTGGAACTAACATCCAACGCAATGCACCACAATAGAGGTAGATTACGAAGTAATTAGGTCCCAAAAAAGTTGTAAGTGTCACATGACACAAAAAGTAGTAGCTATGCGCTACACCCCATAGCATGCAAAATCCAAAAGAAATGTGAAGAGGGCCAACCGTAAGGAAAAAGACGAACTAAACTCAAAACCATTGAAAACATTGAGATCGAGACCCTCCTCCCCCAAATTCACGAAGGTATAGTAAACGGATGGACTTGCTTCATTGAACCACTTAATCTCTTCCCTCTGGGAAGAGTTAGGCTGTGTCGACTGCTCTGGAATCAACTGCTATGAAAACACCTATGATGGGGAGTGTGGTGGTCGCAGTAGGGAGGAAGGGTGTCGTATTGGGAGAGTCTCGTGAAACTGATGTTGGTGGTGGTGCGAGACCTTCTTAGGGAGCGAGGGTCGCAAAATTTTTGGAAAAGTGCGAACGCAACGGCTGACCCTGCATTTGACAGAGCCGTCCGCCTTTATCGCACAATCTCAAGGTTGGATGATGCTGGCGTATATAGCATGCATATACGCCAGCATCATATATAGCATGTATATAGCAGTTGGATGATGCTGGCGTATATATTAGCAGTACGGCACATCTCGCGTGCTTGCAAATTCTGCAAACCCATTCACAGAGATCACTACAAATGGAATCGAGGAGTGTACCCGTAATCGCAAACTTACAATTATTAAAACCGTTGACAAGATTCATTTCTGTCACCTTCCATACGGTTCTTCTCTGTTTCTATGCTGAATTTTGAATCTAAGTAGTCAACTTCTCTGGTTGAAAGAGGAGAGGATTTCACGATAAGAACCAGGGTCGAAGAAGAGGAATATACCTTGCAGAAAAAAAGGCAGACCTCTCAATGGTGCGGACCGAGGCGCAATTCGCATCGAAGGGTATGCTCTCGGCGGTCTAGCATGGCCTTCCCCGCGCCCTATGGGCGCGCTCTTGACGCCGTACGCCTCCCTCTCGCTGTCTGAGCCTCTGCTATTAAGCAGCGAGGGACCGTTAGCCTTGAAGAGCGCAGCACCGACGAGAGCCGCACTAATGCGGAAATCAGTGAGCGAGGAAGGGATCTCATTTTCCTATTCAGGCAGTTGTTTCTCCTTCTTGCATCACTGACCATCTTGAACCTAATTCCCAATAGGCTGCCCTTTCATGAAAAATTCCCCTTGAATCAAGGGACTGGTAGAATTATTCTCGCAGATGGTTGAGTACGGAGAAATCCCACACATGAGAACTCATCTCAAATCTTTTTCTGAACAAGGAATCCAATCGGAAATAACGACAATTACCGGGCAAGCCACTGCATTTCCAATAGTTGTTCCTGTTCCAGAAAATGGGGCATCAGGATGATCTAGAACATCCTTCCAACATTTTCAGAGGAGGTTCGATCACTGCACTAACCAGGAAAGTCTTTCAGAACATGGAGCGCTTTTTCCAGATAGTTTTTTTCTAAGCGCATACTTGTTTGTAAGAAATGCTTGTGTTGAATATTTTGGTCCTGTGACCGAGCGATTGCGAAAGCACATGCGCAAATTTAAGGGCTTAGTTCCATACTCAGCGTCTGGCCGTAAGCATCAGGCTTGAAGAAAGCTTCTGCTTATGCTTTTCAGGCGTGAGAGTAGTGATCGATTTCAATCTTTTTTTTTTAAATGCGACTCATTCATAAGTAGATTTGAATACATTATGATTCTGTTTATTGATTCTGACAAAGCTTTAAAATGTGAAAGGGGATTGGCCTGCGTATGTTTGTATCCGCAATTGTAACTGCTTTTCAAAGAAGGGGATGTAGGCGAAAGTACAAATTTTTCATTATTCTTTCAATATGCTGAAAGTGCTAAAATATGGTCAATCATAGGAAAATGCGGCACACCCCTCCATAAAACAAATTAACGCATGAAAAAACGATAGAAAGATTATATTGCCAGGGAAACTGAAGGGCAAGTAGACTTCGGCTATGAACAGGTTGTATTTGCCATTGAGAAGCTGTAAGATCCTCCATCCTCCTCATAGCTTCAAAACCAACAGACCGCAAACGAAGGCCGGGCTGGGCTGACTCAAGATTCAGGCGGGGTTTGATCTCCACATTGAATGTGTGGTAGCTTTTGTCACTACCACATCGATGCCATTCAAACGACGAACCCTGGGAAAAAAATGGAACTCCCCAACTTAGACAATTTCCAATTTTTTTCTCTCTTATATTTGTCTACAATGAATATTCAATCACATCATTTGGCATAACAGGAAATGAGACGTGTGCGTTCCAAGGGTCTACATTCAGGCTGACAATGTACAACGATGCTTGTAAACATCGTTGTTGACTCTTCTCACTTCCTTGTTAGGAAGTGTTGCTTTGCGGATAGAAGGTCCGCGTCGTTGCCGATGACGTCGAGCTCAGCCGTCCCGGCTCCCGGAGGCGCGGTCGAGGTCTATCGATTCAAGCCTCACTACTCGCGACATGCAGGCCGGCCTGCTGCTTCTTCTAGGCCTATTCGCCGGCACTTTGGCCGCTCCTAAGCCCCCAATTGACGATGAATCTCGAATGTACATTCTGCCAGAAGACGAAATGCGGATGCCCGAGGTCGATGAGCAGCCACAAGACGATGAAGCCGAGGAACAGAACGAGGTGAGGCATCTAGTGGAAGGATAGCCTTTTCAGTATTTGCAATGAATGTTCTACAATGATGGCATTTTCAACGCTACTTCAGTGCGATATGGCCATAAGCTTTCTCTAGAGGAAGTTAAGGGTTAGTCATTCAACCAGCAGCCCGTATCTCGTCGAAAGGAAATGCCTTCATTACTGACGAAACGGGATATTATCTCCGTCTATCTTCCAAAGATCACTGCGATTACAATCACACAGATTGGCCGGAATGCATGTCTCATCGGGCTCATTTTGCTCGACAGAAAGGCATGAAATTAAGAGCCGCTCTGGCCAAGGACCACGCCGTAGTGCGCTCACAACCCACTCCCGAATCCGGCTTGGAGTCAGCGCACAAGGGCACTTGAACGCGGCTGTGAGATGTAAACTTTGGCTTCAACTGCGGAAGCGCAACATAGAAAATGCTTCTACACTTATAGCTGACTTCTGGATTCCATCTAGGTGTGGAATATTTTGAGCATATCTTCTGCCTTGTGTTGCCACAACCAAAGATGTGACGTGAGGTTTTACCTTCATAGAGCTTCGTCTTCAGATAGCGCTTTTACAGAGAGCTCAGGAATTTAGCAGTTTATTCTCCCAGCAATTTTTGTGTGAAATGAATTTGGAATCGATTCTACAGTCAACAGTGGAGGGGACTTCGGAGAAGTACTGTGGTCTTTCTTACCCAAACTTTGTACCTCCCGTGCTGTTGTGCATGTCGGGCGACGAATTCTCTCCATTGCTGAAGATTTTGCGCAAATATCTTGCCCTCATCCCTAGAAACATACCATAATATTTTAGGTATAAGTACTGTAGAGGTGTACCTGAAATGTTACTGTAAGTAGTTGCCAAAAGTGTTAGCTTTAACACAAGAAATATTTGAAACCCGAAATCTTAGCCAGCGTGCTCTAGCTCATACTCGAGCACATTTTTCCAAATAACAACGAGTTAAAGAAAGGAATTTGGTCTTGAATGTGAGATTCTTTGGAACGACTGACCTCTTTGAAAGGTCGTGAGGTTGTTCCAAATGTTGACTTACCCGTTCGAGTTTGAGTGGTCCCTTTGGCATCGATTCCTAAGGATTTCAAGCACAAACAAAGGTTCTCCTATGCAAACAGTGCCTTCATTAACGCTCGAAAAGTTTTGATGAGACAGATTCTAGATTTTTTGATGGATTTTCGCGATTCCCTTGCTGCCTGTGGGCCGTTTCAATAAGGTCAATAGTGTGCCTTTTGTTCACACCTGAACATACGTCTAAACACCGCTCCTTCCCTTCACTACCACACAAAAATATAAGATCATCAGGACGAAAATTGCTTTGCTCGCTCTGTTGATACTATGGTTCCAGGCGTTCATTCTGCCGGTGTCAAAGCCTCTGGGAGAGGTTTCTGGTCTAGCGATCGATCCCAAAGGACGTCTTGTAGCGTTTCATCGTGCTGATCGTGAATGGAACGAGAAGTGAGTTCTTTGTTTTGTTAACTTGTTTCGAACCTCTCCAACAGGGTGCTAGATCTTGTTTTGCCTTCAGTTTCAATAATTAATCTCTGGATATTACTTGACTAACCATAAGTGACTTCATGTGGTTAACAGACGCTGTCGTCATATTGACGCTCTCTACCATTGTAATCCAATGTAATCTTGTGAATCAGGAGATTCTACATTTTCGGCAGGAAGTGCTGCCGGTAGAGCTTCAGCACATCTTCCTGACGTCCTAACTTAGCTCCCCTCAATCTAGCGGCTGACCGCTATTCCCTCTCTGCAACTTGAAGCATCGTAGTGCGAAACAAGAAAAAGCTATTCGGGTGGGCTTCCTCTAAATTTTCCAAAACACTGTCTAGCCAGGAAGCCAAATAGTACACTTTATCGTTCTCGTGTTATTTTGGCAAGAACCAGTCAAGTTGTCCATCTCTGAGATCAGTCAGCTGAGAAAGGCTTTATGCTGTAATTTTTGTGGTGCGTTATTCGAAAGCAACGTTTTACTGCTCACTGGCGGTCATAGATATCGTTAAAACCTTATAGTCTTTGAAGTTTGCAGTGGGGTTCCTCTCCACCATGAGATCACTCACAGTACATAGTAAATGTCTCGTGTGTCTCCATGTGACAAGGGCAACTATTAATCTTTGCAACGAATCACCAGCGAATCGCGTCATCCGCCACCTTGTCGCAAACTCTAGCACCTGCCTAGGACATCACATGTGACAATACTGTCCAAGGTTGGTGCTCATCTTCGCCAAAGATACGCGCATGAACGTTCAGAGTGAGCACGTGGGAGTGGAGGGTATAATCTCGTAATCTCGTCGCTTGTTTGTTCTGTAGTAGAGGATCGCTCAAGATTTGAGCCGGATTAAATAAGCAATAGACGTAATCGAGCGTTTGTGCCACTGATGCTTCCCCATTTCAAAAGCGGGATCAATGAAGAATTTTCAGAGGCTCGTAGTCATCCATGCCAACTTGTTGATTAGCATTTTGTGCTTTGGCCCGCTAGACTTGACATCAAATTAGATTCTCACGTGACAATTACAGTGCTCCACATTATACGCAGAAAACTACACACAGTGTTATGATAAAGTAGAACGAAATAGCACAAACTACGTCATCATAAGATGGCTGGTTGTATCGAACTAGGAAACAGGTGCCAAAGGGCCAGGTAGTGAGGAAACATGCAAAACCTCACCCTTCTATTGCTTCCTTATCCATCGTTGAATTGCCTTGTTTCCGCTCTTCATATTCGAGAAGTATTATTCAATTCCTTCGTGTGGCCGTCGCCTAACACGTGGCCAACCCCCCACGTACCTCGTTCCGTGCACCCCCCTTGGCTCGTCCAGGTGCTTGTGAACCGTCTACGAGTGTGGTTTATAACGGACTGTTTCTTTCGACGGTTGCTTTTCATGCATAGAACCTCAAACGCAACAACAACTGATCACACAAGGCGCACTTATGCGGGCGGGGAAGGAACCCATCAAATCTCTGTGTACGACTCCTCTAACAGGGAAGGTCTTTCAGGAAATGCGCAACTCTCTCGGAACGATTTCTTGCATGGTCTAGGGCTACGTGTGTAGAGCACAGGAACTGTGGTTTATTTTTCCTGAAAGGCTCTCTGAACGCCAAAAAAGGGATGATGAACTGTCCGTTGTTGGAGTCCTCGTGATGAAAATTTTTTGCATATTCGACTGGCGCTGGCATGATGTCGCAAAATGGTACTAGCGGCTAGTGGCGGATCTCGTATTATAGTCAGGGCCATTACTAACCCATATGAGTAGGTTTTTATCAAAAACTGGTGTCAGAAAGGTGTGTCGCTTGGGATTCCTGATCCTCTTCTTGGGCATTGGGAGGGCCGCTCAGGAAATATGCACTACACTTCTGAGATCCATGCACGCACCTTCATTTCATGCAAAAAACCGTTTGAAAAAAGCTGGACATTTTCTGAAGGACCTCTATGGTAAAAGTGGATTTTTCTACTTATCTGAAAGCGAAATGTGCCCTTGATGCGTTAGAGAAACAGAAGATTCGATTGAATTGAGCCGATAGGTGGAAAAGCTCTAATTTGCTTGAGCCCTTACGCTACCAATACGACTACGAAGGATTCCATCCTTCAGGGATTTCATATTTTTCAAGGGATTCTGATCATGGATTTTTCAGTCGCTTCATGACAGTGGAATTCGCTGAAAACAAACAGCTTGAGAAATCTGTCATTCTATCCTCGAGCGAAACCCACATCTCTTGGACTTTGAAAATTGCCACATCATCAATTATTTCAATCTCCAACCCCTCACTCTGGAAATTTAATCAGTGAGGTGGGCCAGATAGTGTCTCCATTCCAAGCCAAATACCGCTTGCCTTAAGCCGCTGGAGGCGGGTAATTTGCTTACTGCTGAACGAACAGTAGGATGCAATTTAAAAAATTAGGCTTCCAAGAAAAATGATGTTATCCAAAATCTCAGCTTGATGCACAATGCAGTTTCCACTCCACTTGCTTTGTAGCTGTGTCGATTGTTTTCTTGCCAGTAAAAATCTCACGACAAGCAGTCTGGCTTTGTCGTGGGAAGCACTGCCTTGGCGCTGTTTTCTGATTAGACTTTTCCTGTTTTTCTCAGCGTAGAGACTTTGATTGTGTAAAACAATGGAACTTTCTCATAAACCTTTAAAAAAACCAAAAGCAGTAAGGCAGTCGAGCAATTACAATTATTTTGCTAATTTGTGATTTTTCAGCTCATTCGACGAGAAGGAGGTCTTCAACAAGAAACTCGGTCCCATCAAAAACGCAACAATTGCCGTGATCGACCCGACCAATGGGAAGGTATCGCTTTTAGTTTATATTTCTTTCCATTCCATGGAGCCTATAAGTCCATTCACGCATCCTCCTTGAGTGGCGCTGTGGTGACAGAGTGGTGGACGATCTCTAAATCACAAGATATTCAAGGGGACAGCTCGAGGTTTCAAAGGCTCAGGTCTGAAACCATGCGAGTTCAGTGAACACGATCACCGAATATTTTAAGGCGGTTAGCCGACAAAACGCCCAGAGGCACATTTGGCAGTGAACTGTGTTGAGAATATTTGTTCACGTGAGAATATCCAGTTCCATACTTGTCCATTACTGATAGACTCATCTCTCGCACTTCTCAATTCCTACTTGATTCTTCCATTTATCTGCTTCTTCCATTTATTTTCTTTCTACTCCCTTATCTTCTATTAACCCTTATCTTCTATAAAAACTATGAATAGAAAGAAAATTCGTGTCTTCGCTGAGAATCGAACCTGTTCAGTTTTTCAACTGTAATTTCAAAGAGAAATGTAAAGTGGAATGTATTGTATATCTCAGTATAGGAGATGTGACTAGGAGGGCGCCTATGGCACCGTATTCCAGAGATCTCATTGTTGTACCTCTTTTGCACAATCTTTGCTCCCTTATCTCGCTCTCAATTATCTTTGTGATGGGAAGTCTTTTGTGAAGGCAGTGAATGTAGCGCTGATAAGATTAACAATCATCGTCATTAATGGATCGTGAAAAATGACAAGTTGTGACTTTACGGGAATTGAGCTGCGTATTTAGAAAAACCGTATCCTTCAAGAAGTAAAGTGAACCGCTTTCTGCGAGTACGAACTTGCGAGAGAGATTTTTTAATGTTGCAGATTATCGAAGAACACGGGCAGAATTTGTTTTACATGCCACACGGTATCACAATTGATGAGAAGGGAAACTATTGGGTGACCGACGTCGGAAGCCATCAGGTAAGACCATCAGGTCCAGCGCCAACATCGCTATTCCAGCAGCGTATTTCAGGTGCACAAATTGGACTCCTCATTCCGTCCAATCTTCTCACTTGGAGAAAAACTTGTCCCCGGTAGCGATGGTCATCACTTCTGTAAGCCAACTGACATTGCCGTAGCCAAGAATGGATATTTCTTCGTTGCTGATGGATACTGTAACAGCCGAGTGCTCAAGTTTGATCCCAGCGGAAAACTCGTCGACAGCTTCGGAGCTGCTGGTGGTGCGTGTCTTTTAATTCACTAAGTTACTCAACCTCTGCTTCCGAAAACCAGATGTGCACCGAGTACAGACCACACACCACAAGTGACGACGGCCTCCATTGAGTGTAAATGTTTTCTGCCAGTGAAATGATTACTCGGTGGCAGTTGTATTCTATCAGCTGTCACTAATTACAGCTATCAGTCAGAAACTATCGTCCATCGACAACCAGTAATCAGATTTAATTGGAGGCCGTCGTCACTTGTGGTGTTTGGTCTGCACTCGACGTGCATTTCGTTTCCGGAAGCGGAGGGTATGAATCCAGAGCTGTGGACTTGCTCACTGAATGCTTCGCCTTTATCACTGATTTGGATAAGCTAAAGTTCCTCAACACAAGCTTTTCTATCGATAACCTCAGCTGAATTCCAGTTTCCCTCTCACATGACAGCAAAAGTGCATGTGAACTCTGTCCAGGGATATGAAGGGCTTCGTACTATTCATACTATTAATATTTTGGATTTCTTAAGGACATGTCTCCTGGTACTGAGGGACATTTGTGGGCAAACACATCGATTAGGAATCAGAAATCACTTGGGAGAGGTATTTCAGAGCGAAAAAATAGGAAAAAGCATGGGAACGGAGACCAGAGAAAGAAGTGTCTTTGTTCAATTCAGCGCTAAAATATGGTAATAAGTACGATTTACGAGTATAACTTCAAATAGACACATGGTAGTCCAAAAGTGGGCAGGTTACCCCAACGATAAGGGTGATCGTCTTTGTGAGTAATTTTTTTGGTAAGCAATGCCAGCATCCTGTTCAACTTCACACACAAATCATTCTCATCCAGAGTTTACTGCAGTCAATTGTCATGTGACTGGTGAACATTTTGATACAATTAGGGCTCGCTCTAATTGTTGCTGTCTAGACAGCATCAGATTGGAAATATTTCTGTAGACCTGGGGAACACTGTACACCACAACTGCATCAGCCCTACCCATAACGAGCTAACCATAAAGCAGAATCGAGTCTATCATGGAGGAAAACCCAACCTGTCTTACTTATTTCGCTGATGAGTTTTCCATCAACTATTTCCTCGGACTCGTATCAGCATTGCTAAAGCTATCAGAGGGAGGGGGGGGGCGCAAGAAAAAAGGGGATTTTGTTTCAGTACCAAAATGGATTTAATCACACTTTGCTCAATTCAAAGCGAGTGCTCCCAACTGAGAATTGGAGAAAACATTTCATCTCACGAGAAATAGCTAGAAATTCTTACTAGTGGCTCTACGTGAACGGCATCAGAAAAATCTGCCCCGGAAACATGGTCCGTTGAGAACCCGTTGAGAACCTCACTGGAGTTCTCAACGGGTCGCGTACCATTACGACGATTTCTGTCCGAGTGGATTTGGATATTTGGAGCTAATGTCCCTACAAATATATCCCACACTGAATCGATCCGAGAAATGATGTAAGAGCTTCAGGTCGAAGCAGATACGGTAGGCCACCTTGAGCTCGATGACGATGACAGATGACGTGATATACTAAAGACCGTGAGGGTAGTGAATGAGGGCCTGCGTCTACTTATGGAGGGGCATTTATTGAATATTTTGCTGAGAAACTTTCACCAACGACGGCAATCTCTGTGAAGAAAAAAGCGCCGAAGTGCGACATAGACAAAATGTCTTTTTCGGCACCCCTGTATATGAGCCGTATCGATACTACTGAGCTCACTCAAAAGCTTTAGCCTATTTGCGCTGTATTCATTCAGAAACGCTGTGGTAATGTATTTCCTCAAATGTTACGCTCTTCCGGAATCATCAATACAACCGTTAAAACACAAGTCTGATGAGCACTATTGGCGTAACAACGAAGCAGCTCTCTGTCTAACTCCATTTGATCTGAATAGCCGCTGATTCTAAGACCCTAATTTTCTTTTCTGAGAATTTCAAGAATTTTTCTGTGAAGAGGCATGTTATTTGAAGGCACGGGTCGGGAACGAAATGATATGCTACTTTGTTTGAAATTCAGACAGAAAAACAACGAGGGATGCTTTTGAGGAAAAGCCAAAGGCGCCATAGAGAACACTAAAAATTCCTTTGTGACGTTGACCGTGATATTACGGAGAGAATCGGCCCTGCGAGGAGGGCGCAGACGCCACGTGTTTCGCGATTAGTAAGGATGGCAGCATGGCGGCAGCCAAGGCAAGGCATTAAGGTCGTTAGCCCGCTCATTCGAGTCGCAACAGTGCCGCGCCTCTGCGCTTGGAGATCCCTCTTACACTCTGGAAGAGACTAGTCTTGGCACATAATCCCGACCCGTGGCTCTTAACGCTCGGGAAGGACTCTTCAACATTTAAGTGCCACCGTAAACATGAGGCTACTGAGTCCAAACAGGTGATGTTGGGTGTAAACAGATTTGCCCGAAAGTTGTTGTGTTCATGTTCCATGCACTGACATCATTCACCGCAGATATCGTTGCATTCGCATTAGGCTAATGGGAAGATGACTGTCAGTTTCGCTTCTGTTTCTCGTGTCGGTAATAATTAATTGCCTAGGCAGGGGACATCGTGTTCATCTATGGATTTTTTTCTGCAGTGTTGTTGAGTAGCTGGCAGATTGAGCCCGAGTCGAGAGGATAAAGGGGCCGGAGGGGACGGGAGGGAGCTGCTCTCGAGGCTCCAATTGCATTCTGCCGTTTCAGCGTTTTTCGCGTGTTGTGTGTGTGTGTGTGTAGAGAGGGTTGTTGACGAGGTTGCATTTCAGATGAAGTCGGTCCGTCTGAATTCGCTATTCCGCACTCGCTGGCACTCATCGAGGACATGAATTTGATCTGCGTTGCCGACAGGTGAGAACAAACAGCTTCTCAGAAAAAGCTAGCTGTAGAATGATTGCAAAAAGGTCATTACTCTCGGCGACACCGTATTTGAAAATATTATACAATTCGCGATAGAAACAAACAGAGATAATAATAATGTCCCCAAAAGACATTCCGGAAAAGGGGAATCTGAAGTGATTGCTCCGACCTAAAGTCTCATTTCAGGACGAGTTAGAGGAATCCTTCCCGGAAACTTCTTGCGTACTTTTTCCAACATGAGTTTGTCAGTTGTGATCACTAGAGATAACACACAAAGTTTCATGCAAGAAGACTCGGTTTCCGAAAAGAAACAAACTCACGAAAACACAGTCCATGGGCAATTGAGAGTAATTCGGGCGGAGTCAAAGGCGGTGCATGGAAAGAAGTGCGCCTTGGAGCGCCTACGTATCAGGCGACGCAATGAAATAATCGTGTGAAAGCGTTCGAATTTTAAGAATGGAGACAAAACAATCGATAGAATATGATGCAGTAGAAGTGTAGGATGCTAGTCCAGTAAGTCAAAAGGTCAAGAAGAGTTCCTAGTGACGGTATTCAGAGGAGCAAGTTCCCGCCGGTAGCATTTGTGACATATGTCCGGCGGGAATTTAAACGCGTACCAGTCTCCCCGGTTTTCGAGCAGAACAAAAAACCGAAACGCAGTTTTTTCTTCCTTTCGTTCTTATCGTGGACGATGAGTCGCAAGTCAGTGATTTATGGGTGAAAAAGAATCATAATATCCCTGGAAGGGTCCTCTTAAGATTTTTTTTCATTTTAAATCTCAAAGATTGGTATCGAAAGGTCGGATGCCTGATTCACGGCATTCAGTGTACTCCTAGCAGGGAATGCTTGAATATGTGTTTGTCCCACAGGCAGTTCTGGTACCATTAATAGGGCCGCAGGAATTGATTGGTCTCCCGGACTTAATATTACTGACTGTGTAATCGCTTGGTTTAGCACTTTTTCTAACCTTTCAGGTCATGCCGCGCTTTCTCAAAAGGATTTTTGGCGTCAAATAGGGACACGTGCGCGGCTTTATACTCTATTTTTCCTGAGCGGCCCTTTGAACGCCAAAAAAAGTTTGGTCATGGTCCGGTCCCTCATAATGACAAAGTTATGTTTTTTTTTGAATGGCGCTTGCACGATGTCACGTAATGATATCAGAAGCTAGTAATGGATCCCTTACCATATTGACCATCAGTAACCGAGTTAAGTATGTCATTACTAAAAACTGGTGACAAAAAGGTAGAGAATTAGAGTTTTCACCCATTTTTTGGTGGTCAGACGACCGCGACGACGACAGAAAAATTTAACCATAGTTTTGAGTTCCATGCCTCTACATCACGCAAAAGACCGTTTTTGAAAGGCGGGGCATGATCTGAAAGACTCTCCTTGCAAGTCAACTGCACGAGAACTCAGGAGCACCTGAGCAACGCAATGTTGAGCATTCACCTACGGCAGATTATTCAATTACTTGGTTAATTAAATGATTAATTAGGCAGAGTGATCAACTAGTACTCGATTTTTTAGTCACTCGTTGTTCAAATGGAGTCCAAAATAGAATATCAAGAATAGCTCCAGTTTATTATATTTGCGGGGAATTGAGCGTACTTTTGATTTCGAGTTGATACATTCCAATTTAATACTGAATTTTCCCTACATTTTTATTACACAAGGGCTCAACGGAGTGATTCACTGATGGCAAGGTCTCACTATACAAGACGAATAGCTTCCGTGAGTCATAGCTCGGAGTCATCTGATTATCATGTGGCGAGGGTGATAAATGAGATAGCGTCCTTGAGTCATAAGAAACCTTCCACGAGAAGGAACTGCTACAGATATTTTTCTATTTCTTTCGGGTGAAGATGTTTGGCTTCCCTTACATATATTTCACAGGCCACAAATGAGCGCTGGGATATTCTAAGAAAAGTGTCTGCACTACTCACGTATGCGTGACGCGTTCCTAGAATCGCTGAAGAATTCCATGCAACACGCGTCATTCATCTCCTGGGCATACTAGTACGTCCTAGAGTTGGTTCGCCCGATTACGGGTGGCCAAGCAACCAATATGCTGTCAAAAAGGGCGAATGGGATTCATGCTCAGTGCAGATTAGTCGCTATGGAGTTCTCCATGCACTTTACTTCCATTCTGAACCGTAGAAACAATTACATGAGCGTTCTGCTGTCGTACGATTTATAGAGATCATTTTATATGCAAAACTTAGCGTTTCGCTTTATGTGACAACACACGTTCAATCCCGAAGGAATGAGGGTTTAGGGTAGTGGCAACTTGATCCTGCGGACCGTACGAGAAGTCAGGAGAAGGGGGGGGGGGCGGAGGGGTACAAGAGGGGTTAGCGAGCACACAACATACAGTGCCTATATACTTGTACTGTTTGTTCATTCGGAATCATTAACAATTTATTATGGTTTCACAATGGATTTAATTGGAATTTTTCTCGCGCACATGCCTCCTAAAATTACACATGGTTTTTCATAGGCTTTCATGTTCAAATCTTCCATTTTTCTATCCTGCTAACTTCCCGACGGATTTCTTTTTAGGGAAAACGAACGAGTCCAATGCTTCTCAGCTGGTCTTGCTGAAGGTCACCGAACAATTCCGGCTGGTATTCCTATTACAAGCGCCGAGCATATCGGACGAGTGTACGCAATCAGGGAAAAGAGTGAGTTCATTGCGCACAGATTACGGTAATGAAAATTGATTTGATCGTGTTTTTTTGTCCAGAACATTACCTCATCGGAGTGACCGGTCGTGACGAGGAGGATCAGTTGTCACCGCAGCTGTTCGTCATGGATATGGCCAACGGAAAAGCCAACACTTTCATCAAGGTGAATATTTTGCTGAATTCGACTTTTTTTTCACGCTTTCAGAAATAGCTTTCTTAGAAATTCAAAACAGACGTTCTGGAATTTTTTAGTAACTCAACTCCATCTTGGAAGTTCCAATGCAGAAACCTAAAAAAGAAAAATCATTATCTAATTTCGCGTTTAAAGTTGGAAAAAACCTGTTCACATGGATAGATCCAATTTATAAAATAAAAATAGAGGCAAAGTTCTATGGAAATGAATGCATGATAGTGTGTCGTCATAAATTGTTATATGTTTACATATTATTCCTATTTTACTACAGTTTGTTCATATCTGCGTTGACACCTGCAAATATTTGATAAAATCACATGATTTGTTTAGGGAATCGAAAACGCTCACTCGTTGGCGATATCGGACGAGGGAACAGTCTTCATTTCGCAGATGCATCCCAATCAGATCATCCAGATTTCGCTTCCTGATCAAGCCTGAAGCATCGACCACACCATATTCCTCTTCATGCATACTGTAGCTCGTTTTCACGATTCATCCACGGGCCAAGACTTCTATCATTCATCATCCGCATACTGACAAATCGATAAATGTGAATAGACAAAGATTCTAAGGGTATGGTGTTCGTTACAAAGAACTAGCATACTATTACAGCAGTTCCAAAGCAAGAATCTCATGTTCAGTGGAGTGAACGTGTAAGTTCCTCTTTGTCTGGCAAACGTAAAAAGCATCCCGTCAATAGGCAGATAATCACAAAACTTGCTATTGGCTCTCAAAATGAGTACAATTTCCTACCCAATGCTGCAAAAGGTAATCACACTAGCCACCTGTGAAGTTTCTTCGCTAGAATAATCGAAGCAACGGTCTCAGCCGGATTTTTACCTCTCACACTAATGCTGTAGAAGGAGCGCCAGCCTTAGTTGAGAACACAAGAAGTGTGACTGAACAAAAGAGAAACCTTGGAGAACCGAGAAAGCGACTCAAGCGCTTTCGAAGTGGGCGTTACCAAATATCTGACGGAGATTCTGGGGAACGCCCACTTCCAAAGCGCTCAAGTCGCTTTCTAGCGGCTTTTTAAGGTTAGTTTTTTGTTCAGTTACACTTCTTATGTTGTTAGCTGATGCTAGCGCATTGTTCTACAGCATTAGTGTCAGAGGTAAAATACTGCTGAGGGTGTTGATTCAAAGCGAGGACTTACGATGACAACGGGTTGGATTCACACTAGAAGTGTGGCGCTTAATAATGTGGCAGTGGCAAAAAAGCAGAGAAATCCGTCAAGAACATGCGAAATACGAACCCTTTATCTGCTTGCCAACTTCCGACAATGGAGGAGCTAGCAATCGACTGAAGGGTCGCTTGCACGTGTCAACCCGATAGGCCATCATGCCAACTCCATGTTCTGAGTGATAACGCATTACAGAAAAAATAGAGTATGCGGCTACTCAAAGGGGGTTTCCGCGGAAAGAACGAATGTCGAAGAAGGGGAAACTTACCTAGAGGAGAGAAAGGCGGTTCTCCTGCGGGTGCAGACTGCCACGTAATTGGCATCGAAGGATATGACTCCAGCGATCTACCATGCCCTCTCTCTTGACGCTGTTGGCCTGGTACGCTCACCTCTCGCGTCTTCTCGTGTCTGCCACTCGCTTACAGAAGGCTATTGGACCCGATACAGAGATCAATGAGATCACTTCGTGTGTTTTTTTTTATCGAAGGGACTGCGTTTTGTTCTGATGCTGTTGGAGCAGGGTCAGTCGTCCCGTTCGCACTTTTCTAAAAATTTTGCGTCCCCTAGCCACCACCGTCAGTGTACGGAGGTTATCCCAATACGGACCCCCTCCTCCTTACTCCAATCACTACCTTAGCCGTTATGGCTGTTTACATAATATTTGATTCTGAGACCAATTTTGTCCAATGTCCCTACTTTCGTGAAATTTCAAATAAAGTCGTCGAAAAACTCGTCATATGAACCCTTTTTACTGACCCCGTTCACACTTTTCCCGAGGTAGTTAACCCTGTTCAGCGCGGCGATGCTCGGGCCTCCACGTTGGTGCCGCTGGTAACTGCCAGAAGAAAGATCGCGCAACAGCTTCAGGCAGGCTGAACACGAGCAAGCGCATGACAGGCTGTGCGACAAGCCGGTGTGCTCTACTCTAGTCGCATCAAACATGGTCTTGCGCCAAAGGTATACACTGCGTTTCATAATTATAGGTCCACCCCAAATTTTTGCTATTCCAGAGTTGCTGTACATTTTTGGGAAACGCTGCTATGACCAATGGATTTCTCACAACAAGAAACCCCAGTAGTGTTTTTCTGAAGACATTTCTACCTGAAGTTACCTAAATATCATTTTTTGAACGAATTTTCGCCGTTTCGCAGGATCGATTAACACTATTTGTCGAGAAATTTTACGACAACAAAAAGAACATTGTAACTTCTCAATGATGAGATGGCTCTCCATTATTTGTAAGGACCTCACTAATGCGT
>KZ345312.1:43476-57554 GCA_002352805.1 Teladorsagia circumcincta
GTTCGATTCGCTGGTGCAACGTCCGATTCGCTAGCGAATCGCTCCCATCCAGCGATTCGCTAGCGAATCGCTCGATTCGCAAAGT
Source organism: Teladorsagia circumcincta (assembly GCA_002352805.1). Classification (NCBI taxonomy): domain Eukaryota; kingdom Metazoa; phylum Nematoda; class Chromadorea; order Rhabditida; family Trichostrongylidae; genus Teladorsagia; species Teladorsagia circumcincta. Next base: position 43,562 of record KZ345312.1, read on the forward strand.
CTGACATCGCCCTAAGAGCGCACATGGTAGGGCGTTTCCACGGCACCTTACCGCATGGGCGGCGCTTGCGTTGCTCGCAATCCACGCCCCATACGTGACGCACGTCTCGAAATTGATGCCATGCTCGTGTCTGCGTTTCTTTGATCTCTTTCTTCATCTTCTCCTTGTCATCGGAGCTCTCTTTTGGGCGAACCGTCTTCAATGCCCTAGGCTGGACAAAGTCTTAGATCGGCTAGTAGAACGAGCCTTACTGACGGCTTTTTCAGCAGTTTCTTTTCAGCGGAGGGGTAGCAGAGGGATCTCTCCTGGGCTGCTGGTGTTGGTGGATTAGTTCAAGTGTTAAAACCCGCAACCAGTTGCCTTTGCACGATAACCACATCCTGCCGTCATGAAATGGTCCTTGAAAGCAAACCCGAGAAAGGAGCACTAATCAATCATTTCGGTAGGTGAAATAGAGCTGTCTGCGAACGTCGCCGATGCGCCATTGACACCGCTCGAAAAAACGCGCGAGGGCGCTAGGGTCTAACCAAACTCTCGACTACCGGCCGTGGCCTTTTAGGTGCGGCCGCAATACCCACTTCTTTGGACCCTCTCGTACGACGTGCTCTCACATTTTCTGCCTTCTCTGCTCGCTCTGAATCTCCTTCGTACCACTCCCGACCTTATAGGAAACTCGAGCCCTCAATTATTCAGCTTTCTCGACGGTTTCTTTTTGATTTCGTTTTGCCTTTCAGCTGATTGTTTACCGAAACCTTCATTATTGAGCACTCTTATACGCAGTTTTATGCGGGGCTTGCCTTCAAGTCAATGTGTTCATCCTCCCAGACGAATCCTATACCAAAAACAGCATACCGTAGAACGGAATTCTTATGCGGCCTGTGCGATATCCTCTCTGCGATCCGATCCCGGGACATGTTCGTGGTAATCGACAAAACTTGCCCTCAGACCACCCACCTCCTCCTGGGCATGCTAAGGTTGATGTCAGACTTTGCAAATCGAGCGATTTGCTATTAGCGATTCGCTAGCGTCCGCGGTCGCGTTGCGGTACCAGCCAATAGAGTGATCAGCTGACCGCAACGCGACCGCGTACGCTAGCGAATTGCTGGATTCGCAAAGTCTGGCATTGGCCTAAACACCAATGCTGGAGGTCACGTAAATGTGGAAATGTCACGTGCTTTTGAACAACTATGTTAATATTTTAATATCAGAGCCCTTCGAGAGTGTCTTCCTTGGCAAAATCATCTTGATCACAGCTGATATTTGTGTTTCTTTCTTCGGTAACCACACTTTCGTCTATTTCGTTCACCGTGTTGTCGTCCTTATTACCACCCTGTAGAAAATACACACTTTATCTGACATCCGGAAAAGAAAAATAGCGTTTGATAAGATAAGACGATGGTAAAACATCCGGTGTTGATTAGTGAGTGCTGGGATACGCCACGCACTCTGCTTCCACGGAACTGTATAAGCCTTTGAAGGCGATTCGGCCTATACAAGGACCCATGAAGGTCAGCGGTTGATCCATTGGTTTTTTCACCTAAGCTAAAACCTATATACGAACCCCTGAATAGGAGCTTGGTTCAAAGGGATTGGGATTCTACAGGGACTTGAACTTAGGCAGCGCTACTCTACCTAAGCCTTCATTGAGCAATTAAACAGTAAAGATCAGTTGATCAGGACACATTTATGTTCAGTTTGGTATGCGCCACACATTCGAACTTCACAGAACATTTGCATGCGTAGTCTCCCCTACACTAATTTGCAGTAACCGGCCGATGTTGTGGTTACGGTTTTTATCGCGTAGAAGTAAAGACAGTGAACACGATGGTTGAGGGGCGGAGCAATGCTGGTGACGTCATATGGTGTGGAAAATTCACTAACATAAGTCAAAAAAACAAACCTTATCAGCTTCTGCGCGGTCGCTTTTTATGGCATCACCTTCGCCTTCGGTTAGCTTTTCGCCAGGTTTATTCCATTCATAGGGGTCCGTCCTAAAACGACTTTTGTCGCCCTTCTCGGGGAATTAAGTTATGGCGCTATCGCAAGATACGAGGGCATTATGGTGGCGATGCATTTAAAATCGGGTAAACCTCCTTTCCAAGCAAAAGGCGTGGAGAAGAGACGAGAGACTTCAGGGTGGGTGAGCGACTTTCACTTCCCCTAATGTTCCTGCTCCACTCGGGCTAAGCCCTTGAGCATGCCCCGTGTCTTGCGATAGCGCTAAATTTTGAATGCTACATACATTTTTAATTTATTTGGTAAGTCTTGCTTCAACCTTTCCATGAAGTTCTTATAAGGAGGAACATCATGATATGTCAGTTTCCGTAGGACCTTCGCCATATCTAAGAACGAAGGCGGACATCCCTGAAAGCATAATTAACGATAAACGAATCTAAAGGCAGTGATCACGATAGGTGCAGGGCGGTGCGGTTCGAATGACGTCATTGAATGTCACTAGACGCCCGGTGGAATGGCGTCAAGAGGTGGTCCCACTCAAATCTCCGGCGCGCTGAGGGGTTCATCCCACCAGTGACGTCGTCAAAACCGCACCGCCCACTTGTCGTGGCCGCTGCCTCTAGAAGTAACTATATGATTACTCCGAGAAAAACGTCGCACATCCTCTGAAATGAGTTTACTCATTTTTAGGCCCTTGGAGGACCCTGTAGAGGGCTGTAAGGCCCTGAAAAGGCTGAAGCCTGACCTTGCACAGTGCACTGTCAGTTGTATTTTCTTTAATTTTTCCTGCCTCCTTTCGTATCATTCCTTTCCATGGTAGACTGGCTGTTAAACATTCGATCATCGAAAAAAGAGCGCCGTACCTTGAACGAATTATTTTAAGGTATTTCCAAAACACATGAGAAAATAAAGGGATAAATTGATCTTGCTATGATACACGCCACGCATTCTACCTGGACGCAGAATTATGGGAACATTTGAATGCGCGCTTAGCGTATACAACAGTACTTAAAGGCGTGACTACAATGGTTGGAGAGCGTTACAGCTTTGACAACGTCATTGAAAGTGACTGGTGGAAGGACGTTGAGAGGCGGTCCGTACCACACCTCAGGCGCGCTAAGAGTTCTAGTCTGCCACTAACGTCGCCAAAACTACGCCCCCATCCATCGTGACCACTGCCTTTAAGGTTGACTGATGTCCGAGCAGGCATTGGTTCTGCAACCTTTTCTCCACAGAGCTTAGTATCAAACAATAAATTCAAGATAGGTAGCGTTACAGGCCCACCCCAGACAACATTCGGTCAAAGTATAATCCAAGTAACAGCAGCGCCTCTCGCCGCTACACTACGTTAGCTCTTGAAATTCATACAAAAATGGAGTTGCACTCACAAGTCGTCATGCCGACCTTGTTCTTTATACTGATGCACATTCAGCGAACAATATCGGACAGTCCCACGGAACATAACCTGGCAAAATCACAGTAAGCCTCTCAAGCCAGTCTCAAGCCAGGTGCAGGGTTGAAGGCAATATGTACGATAGATTGAATGACCATTAAGGGTGAACAAGCGTAGTGAATACAGAAGTCAGTTGCCTAAAAACTGTTCTTGGGCGTGATTCGCTGTATAGAGTGCGCACAAGACCATTCAACAAGGCTCCACCGTTTCACGACCCCGCCCCCAACCACGGATCCGCCTCCAGAAGGACGACTCGTCCGCTGCCTCCTACTGAATTGCGCCCTATCCTTGTAGCAGAGGCAGAGTACAGCCTTTACATTAGCGCTGTGCTATCGTCTAAACTCGCACTCAGAACAAAAAACAAAAAATGCATCGTCTTTCGGGTTTCCTGCTATTTTATTTGTGTTTTCTTCACCAATGTAGCTCGAGCCCTTCTAACTTCTTTTTTACAACCATCAAAATTTACTCAGCTACTTGACAGGTGCGTGATAGCTGTTGTGAATATCAAAAACCCCACCTTGTTTCTAGGCTCACGTAATTTTAATCGGCCACTTTCATCAGGGATTAGTATTTGACGAGCCAATCCGAAATCGAACACGTAGACGACCTGAACAGAAGCCCATTCTGAAAGCCACAACTGTCAGCATGTATACTCTGCTTCTGAAGACCAGGTGCGCATCGAGTGCAGACTACACACCACAAGTGACGACGGCCTCCCCAAAATGTAAATGTTTTCTGCCAATGAAATGATTAACCGGTTGCAGCTTTATTCTATCGGTTGTCAGTAATTAGAATTATCATTGGCCAACCAACAGCTGTCACTATGAACCACTAGTGACCAGATTTACAAGGCCGTCGTCAGTTGTGGTGTGTGGTCTGCACTCGACGCGCATCTGGAAGCATCTCTTTTGCGGAAGCATAACGTATGAATGTATAAATTGCTTATTTAATCAGCTTTTTGTATTCCACGGCACAAGCGTAGAGATCTTGAAACATGAGATTAACATATGGGTGTGTTGAGGTTCGAAAATGGGCCGTAAATGAAACGTACCCAAGAAAGGGGGCTTCTATACTGGTCGAAGTCCTGTCCCCCTCTTTGTTGCATATGCGTGCCATGTTAAACAGCTCTTGCTGGTAGGCGTGCTCTGGCGCTAGCTTTTAGTAAAACGATTTTTCAACACGTTCAATTGATTCTACCGTAACCCAAGTTGGCGCTGCTGCGCGCAATGCCACCGTCATCCACTTGTTTCCGAATAACCCCGCTTGTCGTTTTCTCTGCGCATTCAAGGCGAAAAATGGATGCCAACTGTACGGAGCATCTGCTCCGATTCAACTTCGCGCCCCACGGCCCAACAACGCGCTTTAGTGCGAACGTAGGTTACGATGGGACCAATGAGGCGGCCAGAGAAGTCTACTTGTAAGCTTTATTTGCTGTACGCGACCTCAGGGAATGGACGAATTAACGAAAGTTATTGAACATTCATCGATTAGGGGAGTACGATACGGGCAAAAATGATCATCGAAAAATGTTACGTATACTCAATTTCGGACAACGAGAAGAGCATCGAGTGCAGACCACACAACACAAGTGACGACGGCAAGGAAAAATGTGGCTTTTTTTGCCATCGTCGCTTGTGGTGTGTGGTCTGTACTCGACGCTCCTCTCGTTTTCCGAATCAGAGACTAGGTACTGCTGCCTTCGTCCTCTGATTGTTTGCTGACCGTTCACCCGCCTATTCGCCCGTTCGCCTGTTCGCCTAATCGATACACATCTTTTTCTTTTCTCCCAATCGTCTAATCGCTCATTCGTCTGATCTTGGACACAGAACAATGCTTGAATAGGCAGCGTTGCTGTTCTCTATCGTCTGCCTCCACCACATGATCACCTTATACGAAGCTTCATTTAGAGCGGCGCAATGGAGCCAGGACCACGCTGCCAGTGGAGCAGCTAGAAGCAGCCAACGTCGGCTGCGAGTTTTTTGAGTATGGGAGCTGTCTCACGAATCCAAAGAAAGAATAGGACAATTTGGAGAAGTTTCTTTGCAATCGCCACCGTCACAGTATCATCGCTTGTGTATTTCTCCGCAAATACGCCGTAAGAAATAACTTGGTACCTGTGTGTTATAGAGACCCATGGCCAAATTGCTTGGCTTTACATCGCGATGAATGAATCCAGCTTCGTGGAGGTCTTGAAGGGCCTAATAATAGAAAAGTTACTAATGGGAAGCTGATCAGGAACTCACCAAAGGTTCACGTAAATTTTTCAAAGCGCCCAGGGACTTTCATTTCCAATTTGGTATCTTTAGGGGAAGGTAGGTATCAAATGAATCACTGTAGGCCGTTGAAGGCGGACTATAAATTCAGCTCCGCACCTCTACAAGCCTTTCTAAGCGTTATCAAATAGTGTTTCATCATCCAAGCTCCCTCCTCCCACTCACTCCCTCCAGCTCCCTTCCGCGCCTCCACTGCTACCCTCTCCGTCCCGTTCAACGGGGTTGGCAGCAGGGACAACCTGATGCAAACCCAAAATTCGACGACCGTGTCCTCTTTTGAAGGAGGTCCCGGTACGATCTCCACCACGATCAGCCTTCAAAAAGTCCCTCAACATGACCTCCCCCACCCTCTCGCAATCACAACTCATCGAATCTTACAAATATAATCCCCTGACCTTTTGACCTTTGCTGATCCTAAATATGACCCTCCCATGCCAAAAATCCGAATACGAGCTCCACCATTAAGAGCAGCATAACGTCGGTTGGCCCTAGTTGACAAGCAGGACATGGAAAGCGCTTTGGGTACAGGAGCGGAAGAAGACCGTGGCGGACCCCAAGTGGGAGAGGAGGTGTATTTGCTGAAAAATTTCCTCAGTTCAAAAGCAGTCTCAAGGGTGCTGCAGGCTTGCAGAATGCACACCCACCTTTGCATACTTTGGCATCTGCGTCTCTCTCGTCCCTACACTCCCTCACCCGGGTTTCTTCTCATTCCCTGCGCCCAGACATGCCCAACATTTTGGAATGCTTGTCTCATGGACTCGTCTACTGCTGGCTTGTGGATGAAATCCCGTTTGGGCTCACCCAAGCTATTAAACATCTTTTCTGGATAAGATACTTCTGGATCAGACCCACACGTTAGGGCAGGTATGCTTGGTTGCATAATGGCTGCCTGAAAGTCATTACGGGCGCGCCTCGTATTCAGATGTAGAAATGGATCTGCTGGCCGAGTGCATGGCGTATCCCAAAAAGCTGTACCGTGCGGTAAATCTTAATAACTATTCATTTCTTGACAGACATACCCTGACAACTTGTATCGCTATCCTTAGTGTTGATGGTAAGCTGATTTTTCGATTCGGTAATCGACGTCTGATTTCGGATAACTCTTTTCCTAGTAAACTCATCACAACGTATGTATAAGAATCGGTTTTTCCCGACGCCAAACATCGGCAAACATGACGGGAACTGCAAAAAAGTCCATCATTGGAGAAACATTTGCTCTACGTTTTTTGTGGGTGAATTCGGAGAATTGTTCAGCAGGCACTAAGCCCAGACATCCTGAACGACCCACTTTCCCTGCTTGGCCATATCACACTCTAACAGAGTACAGAGCCAAGCGCTATCGCAAGATACGGGGACATTGTGGTGGCAGTGCATTTGAAATCGGATGAAATATCTATCTCCTTTTTGTTAGAATCAGGACTAAGCCTTTAGCGGCGTAGGAGGGATTCTATGATCCGTGAGCAATTTTCATTTGCTCGGAGCTCCCGCCCCCTCTAGGGCTTAGTTCTGAACGGATGCCCCCGTATACTACGATAGCGCCCAGAGCCATTTGAAATCACGTACTTTTGAACTTTCTTCAGCACGAAAATTTCCATTTTAAGAATTTCATCGTCTTTACTCTTCATTAACGGTTCCACTTTCATAGCAGCTCTTCCTTTTGGCTGAAAGAATCACTTCTTGAATGTCAATATTGAATATACCAAATGCCAATTATTGTACGATTGCGACATGTCGTGAATATTCATGATATGTCGCAATCGTACAAGATTTGATTCATCAAGGGTCTAGAATACCTGCAATCGCATGTGCAGGTTGGCCACAAACCACGGTAACAAGAGCCGCCGCCAGAATGTATACATTGAAACGAAATCAGTCTGACTGTAGGCTCCAGAGCACTGGAGAACCTTGGCTAATGACCTCATGCGGATGGGATCCTACTCGCCTACTTGCCTACTGGCCCACACGCCTACTCGTCTATTCGCCTAATCGCCTAATCGCCCAATCGATACGTACGCTTTTCCTTTTTGAATCATCGCCTGATCGCCTGATCGCTCATCGCACGCAGGATCGCTAACTATGAACGAGCCACTGATGCAAAGGGTGTCCATTAGCTCCCATTTTCACCATGACTGACTTGATGACTTCTCTTTGAACGAATCCATACGTTTTTTGACACGCAGCACACCCCACGCCCACCCCCTTCCTCTCAGTATGTCTGACAGCCTGCCCTAGGATGTGCCGCAGATCATTTCGCTTGCCGCATGCCGCGTGCGGCAAGCTTGATTCGAGATGTTCGTGATGTAGCCTGAATTGACTACATTAGATAGATATTAGAGTCCGATGAGTAGGCGCAACCGTAATCCATGACTTTTGGCACGTAATTCAAATCGATGCCACGTGGCATCGACTGTCATTTTGTCTGCGCACTCCACGTCGACGGATGGACGCTACGGAGCCCGTCCACTGTACGAAGCACCTATGCTGTAGAAGGGTGAATCTGGCAACCTCCCGAACGTGCCGGAGGCGCTCTGGCGGCACGTTGGAGTGGACCTCCCTTGCCCGGCGCGCGAAGCGCGCGCAGCGTACGTCTCGCCGCGGAAGCTGCGAGGCGAACGCTGCGTGTATTTTTGGATGGCCCCCCGAGGGTGGCTTTGGTGTGTGGGGGTAGTGAGGGCCCGCGTTGACCCCGCTGCGTGTGCGCGAAAGCATGGTAATAGCGCGCTCCAGCGTCAACGTGGATTACGGTTGCGCTCACTCATTGGACTGCGAAAACCGTCTTGTATTGACTACCGCGCACTCTGTACGTCGCGAAACTTCGCGTTGCCGCGTGTCGACTTCTTTGTACAGCCCGTGCGCCTAGATCGCCTTGCGGAGCGTTTAGAGTTGGCGATAGGACGTGATTAGGCGGTTAGACGATTAGTCTATAATGAAAAATATGCGTATAGATTAGGCGATTAGGCGAGTATGCGACCAGGCGATCAGGCCATGGGGGGGGGAAGACTACATACGTTCTGATTGGTTTGTTCCACCCATAGAGCATTGTAGGTGAGTAGGCGACTAGGCGATTGGCGAAGAAAACGCCAAATCGATAATAATCAAAAGAAATCAATACATATCCTTTTCTTATGACGAATTCCCTACTCGCCTAATCGCACGTACGATCGCCAACTCTGAACGCTCCGTTGGACTGTAAACGTATCGATCAGTCTGCCCCGCGCAATGAGCGATCCCCTAATCGCCTAATCGATACTTTCCATTCCGAATTCTCACCTAATCGTCCAGTGGCCTATACGATCGCGAACTGTAACGCTGCCTCAGAAAACGAGGAATCTGGTGAAATACCCTTCTCCCCTAGGTATATTTCCTTCTCAGCATTCTTAGCTCAGATAATGCTGTACGAGCATGTAACACACCTTTCCACTTGGGTCGATCACGTGGACCAGATAGACTTGACCGCATGCTCCTTCGCCAATTTTCTTCTTTACGACAAATTGATCTTTGATTCTGTCTCCGAGATTGATCTTCACCGGTCCGATAGGTGTTCCCATCGCTGCATAGAAACCTGAACAGTAGGTGGTTTCTTCACTGCTGCACTGCACTCATTGTCGGTAAAAAGCACAGCTCACCAGAGTTGAGTCCTAGAAATGTGACTTCCTCCTCAACTGCTTACCAATTATTTATATCACATTGAAGATCACCATCAGAGCAAATCATTTTCACAAACATCACGGAATCTTCACAAATATCGTCTCCTGCGGCCTTGCAGAGTCGGTCGGAACTCTCGACCCATACAATCAGACCACGCAAATTGACACCCACGACTACCTGACGCCTATGAAATGATCTCACTTTCAGGCTTGGCCGCCCCAACAAAATGCAGCCTAAAGGCACATTCTACTCTGAGCAAGTGGGCGGAGCCAGTTGGACTACTGCACGCTGCCCATTGATGCGATCCTCCTCTTTGATACTTACCATGGCGCCCTTCAATGAGAGGGTTTTGGTCATACGGATGATCTCCCACCAGTTTTTTTACCGTATCATTAGGCATCTGAAGGTCATTCTCACGTCATAGATTGTCATGCTCCACATAATTTTGCGTACCAGCATCACGTGAGCTGAAGAGCAAAAACTGATGCTCGGCTACCCGACACGTCGGATCTGATTCCACTTTTAACCTCTAAACCATCCACTCATAATGAAAGTGTTCTTGTGTTGGTTTTTGATGCGGCTGTGGACATATTTTCACGATAGAACAACTTTGTTCAGACGACATTCCGAGCAACAGGTCGTTTCCAGAACCCAAAATTGTTTCGGAATTCATAGCTTCCTGCAGTAAGGCGTGTGTCGACTGCAGGCTTGAGCAAAAGGGTATAGTTGAGGGAGCTATGCGACAGCGCTCAGTTTTAGGAATAGGCTTTGAAGAGAGGAAGGATTATGGGTGCATGAGCAAAAGCTTTAGTTAGTTTGTTAGTTGGTTAGTCCCAAACGTTACCCACCGTGCCGACCGCGGTCGTTCAAAAAGATAATTCCCATCTATGATCGCAGACGAGCCGAGCACCGCACCACCTAGGCTGTTTCAGCTACGGTAGCACCCTTATATGTATGTCACTATGTCGCACATACAGTACCGTGCAATGAAGTATTCGTTTTCACTTTTTTGAATCTAACTCCCTCAAAACTCAAGCTTTTGGGGTGAATTCTAAACAGTGGGTGAATCAAATAGTTAGTGACATTATACTGGGGTAACGGTGCACCAACCCTCTTTTCTACAGAAATTGGTGCTGTATTTGGATATTGTAGGCCAACACTCTTTTCCAGTTTGATAATTGGAGAGTTATTATGTGAAGGGTTACACGGATTTCTGCTGTTTTAAGCCATTTTCGTGTCCGTCATAAAGAACTCTGGCCATATCAAGACATTTGGGAGTTTGTAACTTTCCGCACGACAGGGTCGACGCCAACATTCTGAGCTCCCGTGGAGGCTTAACATCTGATCAATTAGTCAACTTTAAGGAGTTCCAATGCGATTTTCAATCAATCTGGAAAAGATTGAAGGACATTGGGTCTGCCGAAGTCAGAAAACACCTAAGAACTGTAAGAATGTCTTCTCATATCGCCCACAGAAACATTGTGCGGCTTGCGAAGAGTGGCCTGCAGCCGACATTCACCGCCAAGTACCGACCCAGGAAGGCCCTAACTCACTCGTAGACACCGTGCACATCGTCTGCGAGAGGTTGTTCTGTTTGGACGTCACCCAGTGAAGAAACCGCTGATTACCGCCGAGAACCGCGAGGCGCAGCTCGATTGGGTTTATGCTCACAAGAACAGCCGTGGTGAAAGGTTGTCTGGGGTGATGAATCGAAGTTTATGTTGTTCGGGATGGATGGAGTCGAGTTTGTGCGACGCCCTTTTGGTACCAGATACCATCCAAAGCACCGGCCACCGACTGTGAAGAGCGGCAGCTATGCAGCGACGATGCATGGCACCTTCTGTGGCAAGCTGGTTGGTCCCTTTCATTATCGAGGGTGACATGGGTTTCAAAATCTACTTCAGCATCGCGGAGACTGTTATCTAGCGGTACTGCCTAAAGCGGGTTCATTTCACAACAGGACAATGGCCCAAAGCACAAATCGAAGCTGCTCACCAAGTGGTTCCACGACAACAATGTCCCTTTGCTGCTGTGGCCATCGCAGTCTCCCGACTTAAACCCTATTGAAGATCTATGAGATGAGCTCAAATGTCAAGTCAAAGACCTCAGGGCTCACAACGAGCACGAGAAGTTCCCTAAATTGAAGACCGCATAGGAGAACACCCTCAGGAAAAGATCGGCAAGCCCATCAAGTCCACGCCACGCTAATGTCAAGCAGTCATAGACCAAAGTTTTCTGTAACAAAGTATTGAGTTGTAGTTGCTATATTTGTTGTTACACAGTTTGTTGTGTTGCTGGTTTGAAAGTTTAGATGGGTTGAAGTTCGAACAAGTAGGATGGCATTTGACCGAGAAAATTAAAATAATTCTAAAAAAATGTCCAAGTCACCTAGACCACTATAAACATGCTCAATCATCACTTTTAGTCAAATGCATCAATGGTGAAAAAGTCAAAGAAAAAGCTTAGGTTTTGAGGGAGTTACGATCAAAAAAGTGAAAACGAATACTTCACTGCACGGTACTGTATGCTCAACATCTATTTGAGAGTTCACGCATAGGACCTTTCAATCTACCTTATAGGAGTAGCCAGTAATTTCACAGACTTTGTAACCCCTCCGTGGTCTAGTATTTCGAGAAATTCAAGGACCATCGTGAGGATCGATCGCATTATTAGGACGAGGAGTGACACTGCTTGGAGACACCGGGGCTTGAGATCTTCTGGGTCTTATCCGGTAAAGGATGGGGAAGGGGGTATGTGGTGCCACGACTCATGTCGCAAAGAGTGATTCAATTTTTCGCAGCGGAAGGAAGCTCCCGTGTGGTGTACAAGCGGAAGCGAAGCAGCACACGTGCCTAGGTACTTTCCTACCTACGCAAAATTGGAATTTCTCTAGGCGGTACCAACAGTTGCACCACATGTCCCCTTACTGGATGAAGCTTTTGCTGTTTTCAATTGATTTTAAAAACTCACAAATAAGTTCACAAACAAACCCTGAATACAACATGTCCATGTCCCATGTGGGGTTCTCCTGTCGGAGCCAATCGATAATCCAAACCTTTTCTGAGATCAAAAACAACGAAAAATGAGGTAACAGTTCCATCTCACAAGGTCATACCAAATTTATCTTGAATTTTTAATGTACCAGGATCATAGAAATTTGTACGATAACCAAGCAACAAGAAAAACAGATAGCCACCATTCAAACATATGAAATATTAACGATGCGTAGAATTTTTCATGGAATTTCAGACAGTAAAAGATCACGATGCGTAGATAGGCACATAACACATATTACTGACCCATGACTAGCTATACTGGACGAAAAATTTAAGTGAACCCAAGGCGTTGAAGAACACATGAAAGTGACAGAAATCAGCGACGAAAAAATATGACAGGAATCAGCAAAAAAAATAAGCACTATCACACATGAATCTCACAACCATAGATTATGCTTTCTTGCTGTACACAGAAGAAAAATCTCATCTCAAAACAGCTTGAGGTAAGCGTTTTCTTCAAAGGCACACTCCACGATTACTCAGGTGTGGGTCATTGGGTCCAAAAATGGAAGTATATGGAGTGATTGGCTGACCAGCAATGAAGGGAGCAACGAACCACTAATTCATTGCTTAAAGGCAGTGGACGTGATGAATCGGAGGCGGAGCAATTCTGCTGACGTCATTGAGCGTGATTGGTGGAGGGCATTGGGAGGTGGTCTCTAGCCCATCTCTCGCGTAGAGGGACGTGGCCACCAATGAAGTCCTATGACACCATGACACTGTGACACCGCTCCACCCTCCAGCCATCGGGTTCCCTGCCTTTAAGTATGAATGAAGTAACCTGGACCGCTGCGCCCTTCTCAATGGTGGTCCCTCCTCTTAATACCCTCAAAAGGAGTATCCGTCAGGGGGAGAGCTAAAGCGATCAGGCCATCTCCACTCGTACTTTCAGCATGAATTGAGCTTTTAAGGGCTTATAGAACCTTTGCTTGCTGCCATCGTTACTTGAACACCTTCAATTACCTCCAGTAGCTTCATTTGTGAGCGCAACAGCCCATACCTAGACAACCGTGGAATCCGTCTTCAAAATAAAAATGGTGTTTGCAACAAAGCTGAGATTTAACACATGTCTACAAAATGGAACACAGCACTACGAGATGAACTATAGAAACCGGTACTGAGGATAAGAGGGGACGGGACCATCGCTGGCTCACCGTCCATAAATAACGTCGTTGAGTGACTCGACGTGAAGTTCTGAACAACTCGACATCGCACGTAAACTCTGCGCGTAAAATGCGTAGTCTTGCGAAACGAATCTGAAAGAAAAACTTCATGAACTATTCAAAGCATTCAACAGGCTCCGAAAATTTAGATCCTCTACTGCACTGAAAAGTTCAGGGGCTTCTGGAGAATCAAGGACATCCGCTGATCGGGAACACATTAACATCGCACAACATTAATGATAAGATGTACTGGCTCGTCATCGGCAAAATTTGTTGATATCATTCCATTTTTGATGGTAGCTTTATGGTGCGCATTGATTCGAGACACTTTCCACGATAATTCGAATAAATAAAGGTAGGTTGTCCACTGCTTCATTTCGCGCAATGTGGTGTGGGAGGATTGCTGGAGCCGACCCTTTGAGCTTAAAGCAACTGTGCCATGAG
>KZ345312.1:64874-93410 GCA_002352805.1 Teladorsagia circumcincta
GTTTGATGCAATCTGGCAACAAAAAGACTTGCTGATGCACAATTATGTGCTCGCGAGGCCCGTAGCTCTACCCAGAGAGGAAAGGTACCAGCTAATTGACCTTGGGAGAAAAATCTTGGTCGGCCTAAAGAGGACTCGATATCAAATTTAAAGGCAGTGGACGCGATGGCTGGAGGGCGGAGCAATTCTGTTGATGTCATTAAGGATGATTGGTGGAACAGAGATGGGAGTCAAAACCACATCGCCTACAGCTCTGGGAGGTTTGGTCCACTAGTGACGTCGTCTGACTTCACCAAACGACTCCACCCCCAGTCATCGTGTTCACTGCCTTTAACCCCGTCCCGTACGCACTATTTGGCGCCATTTGGGTCTACACCATCTACCTCTAAATTGCATGTAGCGCATTGGGACGAAAAGCATGTCTTTCAGGCTCACCGCTGCCTGTCCGAGAGCCTCTACACGGGAGCGTTCTTCTAAATATTGAGAACCTGGTACCTTTTGAGTAAGGCCTTCACCTGCTCACAAACCAAGCTATATTTTTTCTTGCGGTTCTTCACATTACGACGAGTCGCTCGAGTAGGCTGTCCTCCACCCTCACCTCACGAGGCAAAACAACAGCTGCACTCTTGCCTTTCCTCGCAAAAACGAACACCACGTTCAATACGTTCAGCAACACCTCCTATGCTGCAGCTAAAAGCGCTGAGGTTTCTCACATCCAAAAAACCGCCATCTAGGCTCAAACAGCGCCTCTCCGTTTCCAGTGTTGACAGTAACATGATTTATTGGTGAGTACTTACACTTGCTTTTCTCCACTAACACCTCATTTGAACACTTCTTCACACCGCAAACCTCACTTTCTCCCAACACATCGTAATTTCATTCCTTGTCCCCAATTACGATTGCTTGATTCTTTCCAGTACTCTTCATGTAAATCATTTCCCGCCAGTGGAAAACGTTGACCTGTGGATCATTCCGAAATCTCTAATTATTTGAGTGCTACTCAAAGCACAAATCACGTTCAGACCTAATTTAGTCCATGGCTTCACCTGAGGTCAGCCGGTATCGAAGACAATGTAAGTATGCATGTTCGCGAGTTTAGCGGCGAATAACCGACCCCGGACTAGTTAGCTCCGGTGGAACTTCATTCTATGTGACCACGAGCGGTGCCTTACGCCCAGCAGGAATTCTTAAAAACCATTCTGCAAACGAGCAGGGGTAGCTAAGCGCTCGCTTCGAGGGTCGAATCCCCGTTTGATTCAGCCCAGACCAACCGTCCTTCCGTCCCTCCCAGAATGTAAATGATTTTGTACCAGACTTGTCTGGGTGATAGAAGCGCTCGAACACTGGCTTGCATGTAGGGTTCGGTTTGAATATAAAACCCCGCGAAAGCTAAAAGGCGACTGCTCACAACGGAATGAGATATGACTATAGAAAAGAGCCTACGCGGTGTAGTGGCTAATGGAACCGCCTTCCAGGAGCACTTCCTTAGGGTCCGATCCCTGACTGAAACTCATGCCAAACCCATGTCAAAGTTATGCCGGCCAGGCCTTCCATCATAAAGAAGTCGGTGAATTGGTTTCTGGTTTGTACAGGAAGACCAAAAACTTGTATATCGGCTGCCGTTCGCATGCTCGGCACGGACCAAAACGCATTCGAAGATATCATGATTTCAAATGTAAGTTAATTGCGAATCTCAAGAGGCCTGAATGCTTTATCTTTTGTACTTTTGTAGATGAGTAAATGTCACGCACATTTGAATCACGTTTTGAAGTTCCCGATGCAACCCCAATCTATTTCCTAGATTTTCTACAATCTCAACTTTCTAGACAGTTAAGGAAACAAGGGAAACAGGTTCAACCGTAGCGTTCAACCAATTCCAAAACCTTTTATGACCCCTCCCCTATAAGAGGCCTCGATAACACCCCCATCACCACACATAAAAGAAGTCGTACACGAATGCGACCACTTGCCCCAACGCCCCGAACCATTCTCGCCACCATGGCCATCTCTAAAATATTTATTCGATTCTGACACTAGTCGACACGCTCCATCTTCACCCACATGTCCCTCCAAAGTAGCATCAGCGGGGAAGGAAGGAGGAAGGAAGTGGGGAATTGCCTGAAACGGCAAATCCTCCGATTTTGTCTATTTGACGCTTATTTCGTAGTTTTCGCAAAAGAATGGTCTAAAAAAGACCTTTTTCCCACAACCACGATAACCTAAATTTTCCAACGATTTCCAATTACCGACCCTCTTCAGACCTTTTGACCTTCGTCAACCCCAAAACGACCCTCTCACAAAAATCGCAATATGACCCTTTGTCTAGATGGGTTGAACAGTCGGTTACCCAAGCAGTAAGGGTTCAGAACTTGTTTCTTTTTAAGACATTGTCCTTTAGAGGATCATGGAAGTACACAGGTGTCATCATTTTACCCAGTACATTTAGTGTCATCAAAATAACTTGCGTTCCGCGACGATCCGTGATTGAGCGATTCGTGTGTCTTCGCAATTGATGCCTTTATTGAAACATCAAAGGTCAAATGAAATGAATCACTCTCATTTTAACAAGGACTTTCACCAGCGTAGCTGCCACAAATTATATTTTAATTACTCTTATTTAAAGACACAGTCCACAATAGTCAACGTATTCGGCATCATGCTTAAACATGAAAGCGAATGTTCTACTCAATCCGTTTAGGTAACGGAAGCAAAAAAAGTCGAGAGCTCGTAAAACCGAGTCCACATTTTGTGGTCGATTTCAGAAGAGAAACAAGAGCAATTCGAAGGTCTCGGGTGCTTAATTGAGCTTCGTTTGTGTTTGTCAACATCTTTCGAACTGTGTAATTTTATTTTCCTTATTACGTTACACCCATCATCAGCACCCCTACCCTCCTATGCTATCACATACCGTCGCAAACCTTTTCTTCCATGTGATAACGGCCAGCTTATGGGCGGAGTCACCTGCGATGGGCGGAGTCATCTGCGATGGGCAGAACAACTGTGTTGAACTAGTCCTTGGAGGGTTGAAATCGACATCAAGGTATATCTCAGTCGATCGCATTCACAAAAAGGACTGATCCATTCGGCCTATCTCAACACGTGCCTTCAATCAGCGCCTGGTCATAGTTCTCAGCAGGTGGCTAGCCACTTCAACTGTTCCAAACGAGTTCCACGGGGACGTTACAACGACGGCACTGCCGCGCCGCAATCGTTTATGCCGGGAAACTTTCAAGACCACAATGCGTCGCACTGAACAAAGGTTCTTTTCTGGTAAGAGTTATTACACCACAATAATCATAATAACACTGCAGCGTGGGGCGCAAACTTGGTAGAAACAATATTTACATCACTTACCATCGGAAGATCATCTGCATCCCCTTCACCACCACATGTGGACGGCTGTTGAAGAGCAGCAAGAACCCGCTTCGTTCCATGATATCGTTTATAGATCTAGAATAAGAATTGCACGAGTGAGGAGGGTTATCTCTCAGAAACTTAGACAGTCAAGTCAATTACTGCCCACTTGGCTCGTGCTCTTCGAGTGCGCAACGAACTGTTGATCGGAAATCGGCGGTATGAGGGTCGATCGAGGTACGGTAGTGGGAGGCACGAACGAATCACCCCAATGTCGAGTGAAGAACGCATTCACTTCCGAACGCGATCGGCCTGGATCCGACAGCACCGCCGAAAGATTCTGCGTGAAGCTAAACTAATAAAAATAAATAAATAAATAAAACAATAAAGAAGAAGAGTGGGAAAACACATTCCAATTGCAGTAGGAAAAGAAATAACATTATACATATAGTGGCGTAATTGGAATCGATTAATAATACAAAATTCTGCCGAGGACCAAAGTTCCATAGTCCCGCCAGAGTCCAATCAGAGAAGCTGTAAATTCTCAGTTCTTTTCTCATTAAAGAGCGGAGACGGTCCTTTCTTCGGCCATTTGGAGGTTATTTTTTTTTCTGCTTTCATTTCTCCCCACATTCTCTCTTTACTTTCTCCCCTTAAAAACTCAAGTATCCCCCGACATTGGAAAACGGTTGACTCTACAATAGAGTGTAAAAACCGGCTGTTTGCCAAACTCGATTATCACCTAATCAATGATTCGAATTCATGTGCAGCAGGCGAAATGATTGCACTGACTAGGATGAAACAAGAATTAGATCTATGAAAGATGAAAAAACGGTAACCGCGTGGGTAGGTTGGGTAACCCCGTAAACACCTACATCCAATTCCATACTGAAAGTAAGTGATAAAGTCGACAAAACAGCAAAATGGAATGGGGTGACGGGTCAAAAATGAAGCATCCAGGCAATCCTTTCTTGGGATGCGCCATGCATTTTTCTTCAATTCAGAGTCGTAGTTGCATTTGAGTGGCCTATACAACAACTTGCCGGTGTTAGCCTATGCATCTATTCGTATTTTTTCCCTTCAGACATTAGCCAAGAGCAAGGCCAACAGTGATTTCTCAGCGGAGGAAGGGTCGGGATTGAGTTTTTGAAAAGGGTCTTAGTTACGGTGCGGTAGGCCAAGATCAAAAACTGAAAGAGAAGGGGGCATATTCCAAACCTGAGGGGGTTGAGGTTGCGGGATACGGGTTAATCTTCGAGGGGTTTCTAATAACTTGTGAGGAAATTTTCGAAAAAATCATCATGAAGTAGACAAAGTTAGAGCATTTGCCGTTTCTTTAGCCGTTATTTACCCTGCCCTGCCCTCCGCTTCCCTCTTTCCCGGAGAGAGCTTGTCAACCGGTCACGCCACAAAATTAAATTCCATAGAAACAGCAACTATGGTAGTCCAGGATAGGAGAAGGGTCGTATTGAAGGTTCCTAAGGCTGATGATGGTGGTGGGGGTCGAATCGACACTGCGGGGGGCGTCCAGTTTCTGGAGTTGAAACAGCAGACGGGTTACCCTGCCTTGAGGTCTGGTACAGTAAACCCTACCGCGGAGAGATGGAAGGCTTGATTGGCCCACACGAGATCCAATCCGAGATTTGACCCCTGGATCGCGCTCGTCGTAAGCGGCTTGATTTACCACTACCCAATTCACTCCCAGGTGCAATTCAAGTAATATTAATGAAAAATAAAACAGAGTATGAGCAGATATGATATTGTAGCATCCTGATCAGTCTCACAAGAGCCTGCTGTACCTACCTGTACCGTAAGATATTTTACGAGAGGTACAAAGAGATGCATGAGGACGAGAACTATAGAAGGCGCTATGGTGGACAACATCAAATCAATCTCTTGATTTTAATAGCGTCATTCACTCGAAACACTACCGAAACAAACAACGCCGAACAGTAAATCACAGAAACGCACGCTGTGTTCCACATGCACTTCGCCGCTGGTTTACCGGTTACGTAAAAAGTCACGGCGGTCGAGAAGGGAGGGTCTTCTTGACAGTCAAGGCTGAATTGTGTATGCACTTATTCTCCTATTGACCGTACGCCGTTCCCAAAGTACCATTTTCGATATGCCTTCGCGTCGTGTTAGGTAAGTTTCGTTAACCCTACCTACGGTTCTTTCTACATTACTTTACCCACTTTAACTATCAGAACTGACAGCTTCGGTGGCTTTCGGTATAGATCCTCCCCTTGGCAGGCCAAGGTGACCCGTTGTTCCGCGTCTTCCTTCCGCCAAATTCATCCGAATTACGCCCATTGTTGAAAACAGCATACCCACACAGTAAAGTGCTGTCAACCAACGACTGGTCTCCCTTTGCCTATGCGCGCATTGTACGGCGCTGATTACTGATTCAATACCGTAGAAAACAGTCGCGGTCGCGCGGCACTTCTTCGCCACCACCCTCAGACCACTCGAGAACAAAAACGTTCAGCGCAGATTGCCTTACAAGGCCCACCCCACCCACATCGCCGCAACCTTCCAACTCTCCTAACTAAACCATCATCGACGAGAAACATTCCATACAACCACAACAATGAAGTCGGTAACGCTCCATGCGCAACTCTTTTCTTTACCCTTCGAGAGGTTCTTTTGGCAGCTGGTCCATCCCCGGGAAACTTTACCTCCCTTTGGCCCTGTTCCTGCTCAAGACGGTCATTTGTTGGCCATTAATCCTTCAAAGTTATTTAGTTACTTGTTGTTAACGTTTTTGAGTATTAGTTACCAGAAGAAGGGCATAGAGCCCAAAATATCAAGTGAAATAAGGTTTTGAAAAACCCATTCGTTAAGCGTGAGTTACCAGAGACTTGGTGACCGATTACCCTTTTACGCTTCGAAGGCTTTCAAGTTTTTTTTCATTCTTTTCTCGTATTTCATCATTCTTTTCTTTTCTTCCATATGTGTACAAATACTTTGAAGATCTTCACAATGAATTTAAAACAATCCCTTGAAGCTGAATTTTCAGCTTTGGGATGAATCGTGTGACTGACTATGACAGTCCTCCGCCTGAGAAGAGAAGCAAGATCAACTCATGCCGGGAGGCCATGTTTGGTGAGAGAGCCCGAAAATGGGCTTTCTTCTTCATTGTCGCATTTCTTGCCTGTCTGACTATCAAGGACGTCGTCGATCTGGTAAGCTGCCACTAATCGCTTACGAAATTTTGGTTCCAACCATTTCTTGGTATAATCGATTGTTTTGTTGGCCTTTGTCACTGCTATTTAATATTTCACATTTCTCTTTCTGGAATTCCATGCATTTTCGGAAAAGGCTGGTTTCGGTGTCGAAACTTAATTCGACAAGCTCTCTCTATATTAATGATTGATTCAAAAATCAGAATCCCAGCCCGATCCTTTCCATGATTGCTTCTCTTGGAACTGTGAAAATGTAATGGCTTCTCATCAGAAATTTGTGTAGAAAGTCGAGTCAAGACCTCGCCTCTCGAACTTAAAGGCATCGTGCACAATCTGCGCGCCTCCATCTTCACCGACAATTGGTAACTTAGGCCTCGTGTTTGATGGAATCATAAAAAGAACCTGCTGATTGTCATTATAGGTCCGAATAACTTAGGTAGACTACAAATGACTTGAGCCATTAAACTGTCACAAATGTTGGCTGGGCTAACAAGTGCAAACGAGTTGAGCGCTAAAAAGTAAACAAGTTTCACGTCAGATCCTTCCAAAACTTTCCACGTGGTGGCTGCACTGATAACTACTTTTTTCCATAACCCCTTCTGGCTCCACCCTTCCGACCAGCAGCCGTCCAAAGATGAGCTTTTTTCAGAAACTAGTTCTCTTCGGGAGCTCACAATTTGTGCTTGGAACTTGCAAATGGTCGTCTATGACCATTCATAACATGACTGATGATTATACAGGGGAGAGGGAGGAGAAGATGCTCCATGAGCGATGTTCCTTAAATTTTTATAAGTGAAGGATACAAAAATTCCATTTCTGTCTCGCAAAACGTAACCCGACCATTACGGACTGAATAATTAAGGAATTTTCAAAATTTCGTCCTACTCGCAAGCAAAAGTCCCCACACCAGTTGAAACCCTTACTGCTCCATCATTCAAAGCCGTCGTAAATGAGAAAACAATCTAACCTTTTTTGAGCATACGACGCGAAAACCTCTACTTAGAACTATTAAGAAACCTGGACAAATACTTGGGCTATAGAGCAACTTGCAAAGGCCAGCTGATGATCAAATCAATAGTTTATTTTCCCAAAGATGTCCATCTACTTAGAAATAGGACCAGGCGCAATGAAATAGGACCCAAATGGCCTTGGCTAGTTCCGATCTTCGGTAGCTCCCTTTGGCGCCCCTTGCCGCTGCACCACATCGCTACCTCACGAATAACTCTAGTAACCTGATGGCATCTCTCATGATTACCTTTACCTTTCCTGTCCGGGTTCCTCTCAACACAGAAACAAATGTTGCGATAGGGACCAAAATTCATTTTTACATCACATTGGGCCAGAAAAAAAAGCTGCAATCTCAACAACAAGATCTAATTTCTTCTAACCAGTTTTCAAGTAGACTGCACACCAAAACCTTCTTCCATTTCGTTTATTCATCTTCTACCGCTCAAATTGGAACCGATTCCATGTAAAGTGAATGTCTCGAACTGCCCATGTGTTCGTCATCAATAGTAACACCACATTAACAACGTGGTAGACCACATTACAACATGTGGCCAGCGCTCTCTTTCTCTTCATTCACATTAGCGAATAAGAAAGGCTGCCATGCTCAAAACATCACCACATATCAGTGAGATGGATCGGAAAACTCAAACTGACCAACAGGTCTCTTTGTAACAGCACTCATGGACCCTCATTACGACTCAGAATTACACGGTCATGTTCCTACTGAACAATGGAGACACATAAGAAGCAGGCATAGAAGGATTCAAGCACTCAACATTGATAAGGCCCTATTTGAGATGCGCAGCACACTTCCGTTGAAAGTGTAGTGGCATATGAATGTAGTTTGGTCCACAATGACTCACAGGGGCCACGGAACCCGCGAGTCAGCGTTTTGTCGTCCCAGATTATTCAACTTCGACATATCTACGCTTCTAGCACACCTGATTTCAAAAATATGCACTTCCTCGCAAGATGACGTTATCTCAATGGGTAAGAAAGCTTCTGTCAACGAAAGAAAACTGGACCGAACTTCGGAAGCTTGGAAGAACAGGCAAGAACGCTACAGAGGACAGCAAGCCGCTCATCTTCATCAGCAGGCCGATCACCAGAACCACAAAGTACAACACGCTCGCCATTTTGGCAGATTAAAACGATTCAATCCCCATCGCAGGACACAACACGTGAAGGAGTAGTCTCGGAAGAATTTTGAGAAGTTCGACACTCACAGAAACTAATTCAAATGACGTTAAAACGCTTTGATTGCGACCGAAAGGCACCGCGCTGTCTTACCAAGCAGAAGATTCAACGACGATTTGCTGATGGCGTTGATGAATTAAAACATCGTATGCAATAAACTACCGAAGACTTAATAGACAATGAACAATTGATGTCTTGAAAGAATTTGCTGATCTTCACAATAAAGCGTTTGAAAAGGTGAGAGTGTAGATGAAAAGGCAACGCTCTGGGTAGTACTAAAACTGAGCCTGGGGGGAATCGAAGAAAAGATGCTGTGGTGTGTATGTGTGAGAGCTGCCAGGTCACTACAAAACGTTAAATGCCTAGCCTGACAGTTGACAAAAACCCTGAAAGCACTCTCGAACTGGTGCGCGTAAGTATAGTGTAAGGCCCTCATTGCACAAAGCTAGGAGGGGTCATTGAGCGCTATTTTTAGTGCTGTGCCTCATGTTCCACTTTTTTAAGTTCCTCCTGTTTTCACTTCGAAAAGTCGCCATTTTGCACCATACACACACAAAGACGACCATGTATCACCATTGTATACTGATCATTACAGCTGACATCGGAACGGTCGCTTACCGTTCCACGGTCAGCTGTTATGATCGATTCGCAGGGAAAGCCGCATCATTCCCCTTCCCTCAGGTATGTTCAGATGCGGTAGTTGCATGACGCCTCAGGCTGCGATTTGACCTAATCGAATTTGAATTGAACTCAGACATGTTTGAAGGCACGGGTCGGGATCGGATTGAAAATCAAAATTTAGATGAGAAGGGAGGAAAATTAATGCTGGTGAACGTGGCACGACGGAGACACGCAGCGCTGCAAAGAGAGGGAAAACAGGCCTAATGCTGAGTATGCTATGATTGATAAGGATGACAGCGGTGGAGCGAAAGCATTACCTCCTTTTGCATCTCTTGAGTCAGGACATTGTCGCGACTCCTGTGCTTACGGCCTGCCCTTTTTTCACTCAAGACGGGATTGGCTCGTAGCACATTATCCCGACCCGAGGCTTTACCGTCGACCACACCGCGCATCATAATACATGCAGAAAATTATAACATACGTTCCCTCAGCTTTTCGAGCCGACGACCAAGGTGATGCGACCACTCTACTTCTATCTCACCCATGTTTACTCTAACCACTTGCGTAGATATTTTAAATTCACATTTATTTTATAGATATTCGGTCATGCCCGAGTAATCCATAGGTACGCCCGGGTGTTGCCAGAACACACTCAACTGAGTTTCTATAATAAAAGATACGGCGTGCGAGCATGACTAATGGTGTCGTTAGAGACCCTTTTAGATAGCCCTCCTGAACTTCTACAAAAACGAATACGGAAAGATAGTGGCCAAATCAGGCTCAGCCCATCGGCTTTTCCTTTTCACTAAAAAAATTTAGTAAAGATTTCAAAGTCATATCAAAGTGAAGTCGAAGCCACCAACATCCAGGCGCGGTGGTATACGAGACCTTACCCATAAAACATTGCTGCATCCTATCAAACCTGTATCGATAAATTTTGACCCAAGTTGGAAGCCTACCACCGCATGTATCCGCAATATGGACTTCCCAACTCGCACGCAAAATTGAACGGTCATAAATTAGGAGTAAGATCCCCGAATCGCTCAATGAAACTAACAAAGAGTATGTATCCGGAGAGCTACTCAGATGATGCTCTGCTCATTTAACTATGGCTACTTGGAAATAGCCACCAATTTCAGGTAATCGAATACTGTGAGGATCCAAAGGACTCCAATATGAACATCGTGTTCAACGATTCGATGACGATGCCTAACGTGACATTTTGCATGTCAAAGAAACAAGCTTGGAGTCATTTCAAACTCAATGAAAGCGCTCCAGCAGATGAATGGGATATGATAGTCGATGTGAGTTGCTTGTTTAGTTTTCAAGTGCTTATGCCATAACAGTGTTATGTTAGGCTTTGGTCGACCTCTTCAGGACGCGCCATGTTTTCGCTTTCATTTCGAATAGTAGGGACATTTGAATGCGTAATAGGCCTACATAGTAATCATAATCTGCTGACAATGAGCAGGCCGTCGTCTCAGTTGACCATCCCCCCTCCCATAAACAGAACAGCAGAACAGCTTCCATGCCTGAGACATACTGCATGGAAGAGCGTGAAGCAACCGCAACCCGAAGCAAACTTGACAACAGTTGGGCGCCCCTGGGCGGCGCTAAGTTTGGTTAGCTCGCTTCGAAACCGATCCTATAAATCATGCAAGCGTGATGCAGCGCCTCCTTCCATAGCCTTAAAGGCAGTGACCACGATGATAAGGGGGCGGGGCAGTTGATGACGTCATTGAACGCTAGTGGTGGACTAGACCAACAAGGTGCTGGGGGCGTGGCTGGGACCGCCCCTCAACGTCCTTCCACCAATGTTATTCAATGACGTCACCAAAACCGCACGACCCTCTAGCGACCGTCGTCTTCAACGTAACCAACGCAGCGTTCGTGTAAGCTGAACCCACAGACCAAGTGAAATTTGCGATTTTCAGGAAGCTCTCGCCAATATGACGGACCACGACAGTTTCCTGTCAAAAATGTGGGACTATCGTCTTGTCATGGAAGCTTACGATATGATCGCCACATACAACAGTCTCGAGCGCGAATCACATGCCCATGGCTCTGCTAGGGCAATAAATATGTATCGAGCGTCACCTCGATTCGCTGGAAAACGGGCAATGTTCAAGGTAAGTCGAATAGAACTTCAAGTTTTCAGCACTCAGTTATGTTGGGTTGTAAGTTACCTATCGTGTTGTGAACACTATGGAATCAAATCAAATCACTGATAAAATACTCTGTTGATGAATAGAAACTCGTTCCTATTGCTACTAAATGCCCGGCTCTGCCATTTCAAGTCGGAAAAACATGGGCACGCGTCAGGTGTGGGAAAAAGTAGGGTAAAAACAATAAAGGCGTCAATTTGAGACGAAATAAAAAGAGCATGATATTTCTTCCCTCCGAACGAAATTCGTTAGGCAACATGGTACGCTTTGGAGCAAATTCCACGACGATCTACTGGATCATTTCACCGCAAAGAGGATAGACCAACAAAGCTGGGACACGCCACTTGTGCGGGTCAAAGCTAAGGAACAGAAGTGTAAAGGGTCCATTTCATGAGCTACCAGCCCAGCCAGCAGAAATGGCTCCACCCTCGACAAGTGGTGTCTACACATGATATAATAAATTACATGAACCCTAACAAAAAAACGTGAAAAAACAGGGAAAAAACCGATGATATCGCTGAATTCAACAGACGACAACTCGTCCAATTTCTCTAATGACGGCCCTGTGACTTCAGCAACCAGCTAATAACAGGAACCCTGCTCTGCGGTTTTTGATATATCTTTGGCTTTCTAGTCCCTATTGGAGTACTTCCACATGCACTTGCATTTTGAAGCGTCATAGCTCACACCTAAGTTGCAGTGGAACGCAACTTTAAGTTGGCCGCTAGGGCCTTCACTGCCTTCTCTCTATTTCAGAATAAAAACCAAGGGCTTAACCCACTGAAGGGAGCGTGTAGCGCAACAGTTGCTGCCGCTAACAGAAAAGAGAATAATTTATTTTTGATTTCACATTTTTCATTTTTTTATAGGCTGTGCAATTCTGCCGGTGCGTGCACCATTTCCTCTTACACCCACGAGCCTCCTCCTCCTGCGAAAAAAAAAGGATTATGACGATAGCCTTTAGAGGAGGGTGGGGGGGAGGAAGGGAAGAGATTAAAAGAATTGCGTAGGGCAGTGTTAGCGGCGCCGCAAGGGCAGCTGCACTAGCTGCAGCACGACCCGCAACAAATGAGTATCGCCAGAAGGTCCGTCGCATGTGAGAGGGCAGAGGCGCAGACGGGTCAGCGAACGAGTCGGAGCGCCTGCTATGCCATGTGGTAGGTACTATAACACATCCATTCAACTTGACACTAAATGCTACAGTACGCGCTGCGACTCGCCCGCTGATCCGTCCACGTCTCTGCCTTCTCGCTGCGCGACGGGCTCCTGTCGGGTACCCGCAACAAACAGCTGCCGCGCGCGACCACCCAGTTTCGGCGCGATGCCACAACCTTCAATTTCTCACCCACTACCATGAGCAGAATAGGAATCCTATTGAATCTTAGCTTGACACAATGATATCCCATTCCAGAAATGGGCGGCCGTGCTCGACTCACGGAATGTAACTTTCGAGGAATTTACTCAAAAGGCCGGCACGGAAGTTTTACGTCGTTCCATGCAGCGTTTCCTGCGCACCACCTTCGATGAAGACTTGGTCATCAAGACCAAATTGAGAATCTCATGGATCTCACAAATGCAAATATGTTTCCAGCCCTTATTTGACGAGGACAACTATTATGCCATTGAAGACCAGGTCAGTCCATAACCGCCTTTCCCGACCAGGCTTTCGCTGATCCACAGGCTTGATGAACCTTTTAGGGTAATTTCTTCACAATGTTACTATCCCACAACGCTGAAAATCTCGATGGAGAACACCTCGAATGCATGAGTGTTGACTTCCATGGGCGCCCTTCATCACTTAACCGGTTCATGGAAGGCAAGGGACGAGCCAGAGATGGATTCACATTCGAGGTTTGTTGTAACGCCCTTCATCGGCTGCAGACTTACATTTCGAAAGTTTTCCATTCTAGCTATGTGCCGGTCAGCGTCACGAAGTCACAGTCGAAGTTCGGGCTTTGTACCAAATGCTCGAAAACGACGATCCTGGAACGGCGTGCCGTGACGTCGAGGAGGGCGAAGACAGCGAATTCGACTGCAGATCTCGTTGTCGCATGAAAATGATCCGGGTAAGCGCCAGATTAAACCAAACCAAGCGAAGTATGTGCTAAAGGGCGCATCCTTCCGTTGATTTTCTTGCTGGCTTATGGCGCCGTCATAACCTAACGATAGCGGTCAATGACCATACTCAGTGTCAGCGAGTAAGCTCTTTGACCACTGATGTTAGGAGAATATGAAGGTGCGTCCAAAACCAATCGAGCAATTCGCTTCTAGCGATTCGTTGCTACCAGCGAATTAGGCGGATCGCTAGATAACCAAGCGATTCGCTGGCGTTCGCAAGCGCGTGGTGAACAGCGAATGGCTCGATTCGCTGTACCGCAACGCGACCGCGGACGCCAGCGATCGCTAGTAGAAAATCGCTCGATTTGCAAAGTCTGACATCGGCCTTACGGCCACTCACCACTATATTACCGCTATCGTACGTACACCAGAGCGACTGTTACCATATTACTCCTTACAAATGGTCTGATCCTACCGTAGTATGGGACTTACGGGCTACTGTCTACAAAGGGTCCAACTGATCTCTCAAAATAGAAACCTAAGCGAATGCTTAGTAAAAATAGTAATTATTTCGAAAATTTACAGGATATGTGCAACTGCACCCCGCTATCCCTCAGCTATCTCGCCTTGGACGAGCTGGATCAGTTCCCGCTTTGCGACTACACAAAATGTGAAGTTGAGTGAGTGGTCTGAACAATTTTGAATCCTTCCTTCACACCAAAAAAAAAGATTTCTGTATCCTAGAAAAGCTACAAGGGTCTCATCCACAAGGATTCAGTAGGGGGGCATGTGTGCGTCAAATCGTCTCGCCCAAAATAGTCCACTATTTCGCAAGGAAAGAAAGCCTGGGGTGGATGTAGAAGCTTAAGTGAAGTGGTACACGCACCCCCGAGATTTCCTGGCCCTGCAAAAAAATGGAGCTCTACAGGTGGCAGTACCGTGGCACCCATTGCTCCTTACGGGATTCTGATTATCCTGATTATGAACCTGATAAGTAGCTCTGTCAGAAATCAACTTCAGTGTGCAAAAAGGCAACTACTCCGACGCAGAATGCTCTAAGGGATGCTACCGCGACTGTCGTCAAATTCGGTATGAAATCGACCACGAGGTTCAAGGAAGAATGGTCCGACCTGGTAAGCATAAATTTACTGTGTTCTCAACTCCATTAGTAGAGGGCACCAAAAAAACTCCGCCCATCATCCTTCGTGCCCACTGCCTTTAAGTCGAATCCATATAAAGAGATAGCGTTAACAAATGCGACCTAGATTTGACGCTGATCAACTTGAACTGGGGTTCATTCGAATACCTCACCATGGAGCAACAATGGAAATATTCCATTACGGCATTCATCGCAGCACTCGGAGGTTCTATTGGAATGTGGCTTGGATTGAGTATACTCTCTTTAATTCAGGTAGACTAATTACGAAATTTCAATCTTAGAAAAATATAAACAACTATTATTATTCAGGGTGGAACGTATCTATACACTTACCTAACGAAAAAGGTTGTGAAGGAGAAGATCTTGAAAAAAGTATCAGAACAACGAAGGAGGGAAAGCAAGGCAAGTCATTTTCGTGACCTTATCTCAATCGATTCAGCGTATAAGAGCAAACCCTCAAGCTTGGTGTAGAAATGAAAAATCCCTTGTGAATTTTAGACCAAAGAAGACCTAAACCTTGGCCAACAAAATCAGCACTTCTCCGCGGTACCATTCAAAACCTCTTCGTTCACGAATTTTCTGCTTTTCAAGTAACTTCCACATCTGATCATTTTCTCGTGCTATCGCACATTTCAGGTCTCCTCCGTCTCAGCGGGTCCTACGAAGAAGATATCCATAGGTGCTAATCCTTTCGAAAACCCGTTTGTTGCACCGTCACCTACTCCAGGTTACGAACTTAACGTGAGCACTAAATCATTAATACCTTCTTTTACTTGATTTCTGAACAAAAATACACTAACTATCACTTTGCACACTAAACAGCATAACACCATGATCGGCAGGATTAAACATATCAATTGTCGGGAAACCTCATGCCGACTCGGAGCCTCATGTCGCACTCAACGGGTTTCAGCACCCTCTGTTGATTTCAAAATTCATACTGCCTTAAAGGCAGTGGTCGCAATAAACTGATACTGGTCAAACGTGAAAGCAAAGGTGCTACTTGATACAGCACTGAAGAAGAACTACAGAAAACACTTAAAAAATCCGCGAGTCGCCCACACTGTGCCGGTGTTGAGCGGTGGACGAGATCCTGTCTAAGATAGCACTTGCATAGACGAGTTTTGCCGCCATGAGACAATCGGAGGACACTGCTGTATCAAAGCAATTCACTTTGGAAATGAGAGAAGGAGCACATTATGACATTTTCAAGAACAGTAGGTTCCCGCCGTGATCCGTATCACACGTATCACTATCACTATCGTCATCACTCTCACTATCCACATCCCTACCTCCTATTACTTAATAGTTAACAAATAATTCAATAGAGCACTATTCAATTCCCATTATTCATCACCACAAAATGTTACTCTGATAGAATAACTCTCCGAAACGTCAACCATTAATAATTTCCTTTTTAGGAAGTTTCTCCGCCGGGATACAGTCGCAGTCCTAATCCAACAAAGATACAAGTGGATTGAAACCTCTTCTCCCGAATCAGGCGTTGTTATGATCTTGAAACATTGATATCACTTATGACCAAACTAGATATTCTATTCCATAAAAGCGATACCGGTGCTAAGCATTTGAGGGTATCAATCGATCAATTATTGCACTTATAAAATGTTGTGAATGTTAATTAATTACCGTATAAACTTTAAAAATGTTAACATATATGGTTTGTAGTATTTGTACTTATAGAAAAAACAGCTCACCTGGTCAAAGTAAACTCCTTTTCACGCGGATCCTGGACTGCGAGCTTAGACTGTTGTAGAGGCACTGAAATATTTCAATAAGTCAAAAACGGCTGAAAATTATAGCATACGGGAATTCTTGACGGAATCGTCCGAGCAAACAGCACTATTCGCCGCCAAAAGGTGAGCCAGAGAGCCACACCCGACGATAATAACGAAAAAAATCGAAAAAAGGGAGGAGTGCTATGCGTTAATCCCCGCCATAGATCTGATTTCGCTTATATTCCGAAGTGCCGTCACTAGGAACTCCTTTGTCCTTTTCCACCTGAGGCAATAACATTTCTCTTTCCTTTTCCATCCTATCCTTTTGATCGTATTGTCTCTATTCTTCCAACTCGAACGCTTTAACCCTTCCTTCAATGCGTCGCCTGATACTTGACCGTACCCCCTTCCATGCGTCCCCTCGTTTCCGCCGATCTACCTTCGACCGTCCACAGCGTGTTTCTCTTCGGACTCTAGATCTTCTGACCAGGGACTTTGCACATTGTCTTTAATAATTACCACTGTCGTATTCATGTTGAAAAGGGATTCCAGAATTTGCTTGATTCCTTTAAGTTTCTCAGGAGCCTGGTCACTGACCACGTTACAAAATGACAAGATGACAACTTCATGATATAAATGAGAAAAACTTCAAACATAGATTGAAAAACACAACACTACGCTTTCAGGCAACTAAAAAATGTATCAAAATCTTTGATATATTGAGCTTTTGAAAATAAAGGAGTTGACCGAAAATATGTCAAAAGCGACAATCAGCTTCCGTGTGATGACTGGAAGTTTCATTTCTGCGCTTCTTCTTCGATTTTTTTCTGTGAGGTTATCTATCCAAAGTTGGTTTTTATGCATAGTCCTAGAGAATGAAAATTGATTACCCATTATGGGGCTTCTCCCTCTCGGAAATCCTCATCTTTCTGGCTCACAACTGTTTCCCCACCATGCCGCACACATTCTCGTACAGAGTACAAAAAACTCAAAGAACTGACATTGGAAAGAAGGCGTAGCGTTCCGTAACATGAAGGGAATCACTGAGCAAAACTAGGATGGAACACTCCCCGCAAAAAGCAGCAACGATGTCTCTGTGTACTGAATAACGCCCTGCTTTCCATATCTGCGGAACGGTTTACGGGCTACTTAAACTTTCTTATATGGTTCTGCCACGAAAAGGACAGATGATTAGAGAATGGGTGAAAGCCCTAGGACTGAGCCTCGGAGAGGGGAGAGACCGCGAGAGAGGGAAGGTGAGATCATGAGATTGAGGCGGTTTGAAGGACCGAGTTCGAGTAGTGCGTCGACTTGCTAAGTGATTCTCCGAGCGGAGTTGGAACGGAGCAGAGCAAACTCGCTAAGGAGTCGACCCAGTGACCTTCTGCCCTGTAAGCCCAAATTACTACCGCTGGGCCTTTCCGCTTTGTAATTTCGTTTCAAGAAACGTTTATTAGATATTAAAATAGCTGATTTTTAGGTCCCCTTCTGAGTTCAAAAGTGTCATAGGAGCAAAAAGGTGAGAAGGAAGTGCTGACTTGAAAGAAGCGAGCTAAAATCGATTAAGATGATTTTAGATGCTGTCAAAAAAGGCAGTACAAGAGTAAAGTATAAGTATAAGATAGATTCTAGAGGCTAAAATAGAAAGAGGAGATCAAATAGGAATGGAAAGGAGCTTTTCAGGATGAAAGCGACGTTTGCAGTAATTCACAACAAATTAAGGTTGATGGTTTGACCAACATTACAAAAAGATAAAAAAAAAACCTGATCCCCAGACAAAATGCACATTTCGGTGAAAATTTCGCTCAGTGAGTAAAATCAAAGATTGTGAATATAATCGGCGCGTTTGACCTTGCATTCAGAAGAGCTATTTCAACGAGAATAGTAATTTTTAAAGGAAAACAATATAGAAGAGAGACACTTGGACACGAAAAAAAAAGATAATGCTTCAAAAAAGGAATGCTCCATGTATGAAAGGCAAGGTACTGATATAGAGGGGGCAAAAAAAGTAATTCTCCTCCGCATTTGGAACGGAATTTACCATACTTCGATAAACGAACACCAAAAATCTAAGCATTAACTACAAAGCTAACTAACCACAATGCACACGACGTATATGCGTTTCATAATCGTCATCAGATACTCCTTCCAATGGCAGCTTCTGACAAACGTTATTCTCGCCATAACTGAAATCAGTAATGTGAAATAGTACACACTGCTTAATCATGGTACTCAAATAACTAATCAGAAACAATTTGCCGCTGGATAACTGGAAAATCGATAGCTCTGTGATGTTAGCATAGCTGCTACCAAAGAGAACACTAGACTACAAAGCCATCCCATACGCAACTGGCTTCGTTGCCATCTTTTACAGAATTTCATTTCCGTATTCAGGAAGAGAAAACGAAAAAGTGTTGTACCTTACAGTCACCCGAGAATACTTTTACTCAAGCATGACCGATCACATAGAAAACCTTAAAGAATGCCCGCTCTTTGACAGTATACCCTGATCTTTTGTTCGCGCAACAGGCCAAAAATGAGTGAAGACGAATGTATGCAGAATATGAATAAATGCACGCATACAAGGAACAATCCAATAACACAATGACGCAATAAAATGAATAAAATAGAATAAACGGTGAGAATGTTTCTTGCGTCAACCATGCCGAATGCTAATCTTTCGATCAATAAGTACCAGGACGAAATGGCGAAAAGCTTTTCGAAGGCATTAAGCTTGTTTTTTAAGTGTGTGTAAACCACTGCAGAAACTTGAAAAATAGAACTGAAGACAGAACCGTGCTCTTGTTAAGTAGGCAGGATGTCAAAGTTTTGCTCAAATGTTGGACTGAGTGCCAAAAAAGCAAAAAAAAAAATGGCCAAAAACTCTTTCAAGGTCTTATCCAATAAAAAGAGGGGCATGCGGTGTGACAGTTCATAACGCCTGGAATAATCCAGTTCTTCGCGGGAGGGAGAAGTCTCGGGGTAGGTGTAAACGCGAATGTTTCAAGCATCGCCGGAATTCCTTCCCCTGCAGAAACTGGACATGCCCCTACTGTATGAAACCCCTCTTTTATACAACCCGGTAAGAACTTACTACTTCTCGTTATAAGTTGTATTGTAAACACAAACTATGGGGATCGGAGAGTAGGGGTAACGTCTGGAGGCTCTTTTATCACGCAAGGTGGAAGCGAGGCAGAAGAAGTACCCCTAACTAGTTCTATTGGAGCACTGGTAAACCCTCAGGGCACTACATTGCAGACACCCATGTTTCAAATAATAAAAATAAAACAAAGTGAGATCATAGGGGATTTCTGCTTTATAACTGAACCTAAAGATAGAACCAGATAACTAACGACTGTGTTTCAAATCCAATGGAATCAAGCCAATCAGCACAACTTTTAGTGCACCAAAAATGAAATAAACAAAAGTGAATTAGCAGCTGGACTAGGGTAAACACGGTATTCGGACTACTTGATTTTTCAATGGTCCTGCCGCGACCGCCACAGCACAGACGATTAGAGAACGGGTGAATGCCCTAGGACTGAACCTTGGAGAGGAGAGGGACTCGCGAGCAGGGTCGGTCCTATCGTTGTTACTTTTTGAAAAAATTTTTACGGCCCCCCTACTCGAAGGTGGATTTGGTACGACCCCCCTACTACAACCTCAACCAGGTACGACCCCGCTCTCCCACGAACTCTATCAGGTACGAACCCCCCAGAGTCCATCCAAGTACGACCCCCCCCCCTTGTTACTAGTAACAACGTAGGGTTGACCCTGCTCGCGAGAGCAGTTTAAGGGCTGAGTTCAAGTAGTCCGTCGATCGGCAAACACGTAATCCTTTCTAAAACCAGAATTGTTGAGGCTAAGAAAAACCTGGATCGTGCTACTTTAGACGTAGGGAGAAGTTAGAATACTAATTTTCCACATAAAGACCCCTTATCAAACAACTGATAAGCAGTAATGCCATCGGAAAAAAAGAAGGAAAAACAGATTAACTTCAGAAAAAGTTCCGTTCCACTTCATCTCCGATCTAATTATCATCGCTGGTTCGTTGGGTATACCAAAGGGGTCATCAGATAGATAACGTTGAATGGCATTCCAATAATTATTGTCCATTGTTGACAAATAGGAAATACTTGGAAAAGATGGTAGGAAAGCGGAAACTGAGACGAACTTACTGGCAAATGTAGGATCCTCCTTCCTTTGTCGCATGAACTACTCGTAAATGACGGGCAAAATGTGCCTGATCATGGAATTTTAAACGTGGAAGACATAGTTCGCATTCTCTGAAGTATAAAAATTTCGAGAAACCATCACCACCGAAAATAAAACTGCTTCAAAAGGCATTGGTACACTTTCTGGACGTTTAAAGCGCTAAAAAACAAACCTGGGATATAATGACCCAGATTGGGAAGAAAAGTGGCGTGTATACCGTGAATCTGCAGCCATTCATCAGCAGCAAAGAAGCGGCTCGAATCCGGGAAGCATTCAGAAGTGCGCACGCCACAACGAAGCTTCCACGTCGCGCGCGGCCAGGAGACAACTCGTCCGCGGCGCTGTTTCGGCCGCGTTTGTTCGCCCGGCCAAAAGCCATAGCGCATCAACTATCCTGCTGCTCGGCTCTCTAGTTAAGGCATTCTAGCGTAGTGTGGTTCGGCGGAGGGGGGGGGAGGGGGCAGCCCGTGGCATTGCGATCACGGGTTATGGAAACGCCTAGTCTTGAGATAAGCCCTAGAGGAGGAGGAGAGGGACATCGGGAACGCAAGTGGTTTTCTTTGCAGATTTGTCTCTCTGCGTACGCTCAATCCTTCTTAAAGACTCCCTCCCCCGAGACACATTAGGCACTCGTATTAATATCAGTGCTCTTAATTTTCCCACTCCCTGTGGGATGCGCTCGCGTTCGAGAACCTTTGAGAATTCTGTGTATTTGAAAGTGCTTTTAATGCAGATCACGTCCTGCGGGAGCTTCTCAGTTTAACACGGTCTGTAAGCTGCCTTTTTCGCCCCTTCTCTCCTCCCCCCCCCCCGAAGGCTTGGTCAGAAGTCTCGTACTGTTACCGACTCCCGAAAATGTAAGAATCTCGTGCGACCAGAATTGACTTCGATCCTGTACAAATACATAACTGAGCGGCGGTGAGCCGCTTTTACGGAGTTTTTGCAAAACACGAAACTGCTGGTTTACCTGTTGCTCTACCCTACCCAGAAAGTGGGGTACTAATCTATGGAATTCTATTTTTTTTTCTCCTTAAAACAAAAATTACATATTGTTTCAAGCTGTTGGCTCCTAAGCCTCTTGATGGCTCAACGGAAGTGGCAGTACACGCGATGGCTGGAGTTTATACTTTTATTTGATGCCGTCATTGGCCGTCATTGGTGGACCAGGTGTACATTGTCTTTAACTAACAGTTTGAGTCATAAAATTTTATTCTATAATGTTCCAAAGATCCAAAAATCCTCACTTTTTTTTCTGTTTATTTCTTCAAGGCTTCACTTTTTCCCTTAAACCTTCGTTGAATTGGAACCAAAGAAGGGAAAACCCTTTATCAAAACGAAATCGCAAACAAAGTCGGATATACGTATATCGTACAAAAACTTAAAGGCAGCGCTCACGCTGGTTGAAGGGCGGGGCGATGACGTTATCAAAACCCCACCACCCTCCAGCCATCGTGATCGCTGCTTTAAAGGCAACAGATGCAATGGGGCAAAACGACTCAATTCAGATCTAAAATCAATGGCAACAAGTCAAAAACATAACAATGTTAATTTACATTTTTCTCAACACATAATTATTCCTGCAGTTGTTATTTTCCTACGCCGATTCCAGAACCGACGCCAATATTCCCTGCGCCAGGTGCCTTTACGCCAACTCCACCACTGAGGCCAACAATACCACCGCCCTGAAAATGAAATGTTATAGCGATCTCAAATCGATGTCGGTTCACAGGGAAGAGGAGGGGGGCGTCCAGTGGGCTGCAGGCAAAGGTCGCTCTTTTTCATGCTACTCAGTTTTTCTCGAGGGTTCCTAACACAATAGAACCACTGGAGTAGGTGCTTGGAGGCGGAAGGGGGCGGAGCGTAAATTCAGAACATGAAACATGTTTTCAGCCCACTAATAACGACGATCAAGTCAAAACGTTAAGCTATTGGAAGTGTTCAAATTTAATTTCAATTCAATCAGAAAAAAATCGAGCTACCTTCTCGTTCGGGTTATCCTGTCCTCTTCGATAGGCTTCGGGGGATTTGGATCCCATTATTCCGAGATCGAGACCTGAATTTTTATACAGATTATGCTATAAGAAAGACATCAATATGAAAAAAAAAATGAAATAAATTATCTGTGGAAGCAAAAAAATTGAGGGAAATTCTTCCGGACGCAGTCTAGCTTGGGGAGGGGGGAGGTAGCCTGTAATGTTTCATTGGGGGTTACAAAAACGTTCAATTTTTGAAGGCTTAATGGAGAAGAAGAACTCAATAGGGCCGATTGGCATGAGCTATCTTCATCATTCTCTCTAGAGTTGGTCCCTCTCTGAAGGCCTAGCTCTAGGTTCCTTTGCTCACTTCTCTTCCCCCTCCCCCTGCCCCAACGCATTGCGCCTTCTCATTAATTAACAGTATAATCATCTTCAAATGTACATAATTTTGATTATGAACGGTTTGTTCCGCACATTAACGCGTGCGGACCAACAGCGATTTTGAATACAACAGCAGTTTGTCCAGGCCCCGCCCACCCTGTGCGCGCTCCGCTAACGGAGGGATTCATTAGGGCTCTCATTCACTGGCATCTTTGCCTTTCTCATGGCTCTGGGCACTTTTAACACTCTGCTTTCACCTTCACCCCTTCGGTTGATTATATATTTTTGTTCATGACTTTTTATATCGAAGTTGTTGAGGCTTTGAGTATACCATTCAAGTACCCCAAAGCACCTATAACAGCTACCTAAGAAACAACTCATCTCAATGTTTGAAGACGGTTTTCTCATGCCTCAAAGCATGTATTGCAACACCTCCGATCGGGTTCATGCTCCTATCTTTGCCCTATGTACGCTGCCTCGAGACGACTCCTTATAACTTATTGATTCATAACAACAAATCCATTTTTGGTATCAGCGTCGAGAACACTACCGAACTACAGGCATTTTGAATTAAAATCTTTTAAATAGAGTTTCTGTTGATCTGCTCACACCTCGTTTACGATAACTGCCCTGACCTACCGTCGATGTCTGAAGTCGAAAAAAACGTGTTCAGCCGAAATCGAGGGACTGCCAAAAAGTGAGAGGCTGTGGACATTGCGAAGAGCGCAGACGGCTAGGCGAGGGGTTGGCAACGACCGTCGACTTTATTAATTGCAATCATGCGTACGCGCGCGACAGCATCCGTCAACACTTTCGTTAGAGCCATTTTTAATCTGCATAGAATTTTGTGTGGAACGGGTGGTGTGGGGGAACAGGTGGGGGTGCGGGAGGCTAACATGTGCTACTACAGTCCATACGCCTGAAGTCAGGAAGTTTTTCGCAAGGGAATGAAGCTCCAAAGTGGGTTTGGAAGCGCAACCAATGGTTTTCGCACCGATGGGATTTCTTTCACCTGAAAAATAAGTGGAATTTGTGTAGGCGGTAACAAGTGTCGCAACACATATCCCCCTTAGGCCGATGTCAGACTTTGCGGATCGCACAATTCGCTAGCGTCTGTGGTCGCCGCGCGGAAATCAAACCGTTCAGTTGGCTGGTGTCACAACGCGACCGCTAGCGAATCGCGTGATTCGCAAAGTCTGACATCGCCTTACCAACAAGACCCCCAACTGGCTTATAGACACTTATCCAGGGAAAAGCAAAAAAAGAGAAGAAGGTAGGACTCTTCCTGTTATTCCCGGTCAGGGCTTAGCAGATGGCAAAACCAAGACCATCAGCAAGGATGGCATTCGGCGGTCTTATAAGTACTGTAATATTAAATAACGACGGTGTTCATAAGACCTGCTTTCAGAATCCCGTAGATAGAACAACGTAAACTAATGAATAAAAGAAGGATTATTACAATAACTAGAAACTAAACTGAAACTTGTTTTTATTTATTTATTTATTTATTTATTTCGTGCGCTCAAAAGAACGCGCCATAAATTTGCGCATATAGCGAAAACCAGTGGGGACTTGCTCACGTGATCACATGAAGTCAAGAACAGGAACAGATCTACGTGTTTTGAATAATTCCTTAGTTAAAGGCAGTGAACACGAGGACTGGGAGGCGGAGCCATTCCGATGACGTCATGAGCGTCGTTGGTGAAAGGACGTTGGAAGGCGGTCCTAGGCACGCCCTCCAGCACGCTAAGTTCTGGTCCACCAATGACGTCCCATGACGTCATCTAAATCGCTCCCACTTAAGCTTTCGTGTTCACTGCCTTTAAGGCCTTTCATTACTTTCTCCTGAGACAGCTTTACCTAAGACATTAAAGCTACTATGAGAGAATTATTCAGTGGTAACGAATCTCACCAAGACCAACTCCGACGCTTTCACCCATGCCCGGTATCGGTCCCACATCGACACCCCATCCGACACCAACATCCAATCCTGGAACGGCTCCTACGCCGAAGCCAAACTTGCCGTTCACACCGACATGTCCCATCTGAAATTTCGCTCCTTGATTAAGTAGTAAAAAGATGAAAAGTCGAACACTTACCCCATTATCACCAGCTGGTGGGCCCATACGCGGTCCGGGAAGGCGGTGGAAATTGGGCACATTGCAAAACGCTGAGTAATCCTTAATAGTACCGAATCTGTTAAACCGACGTTAAACGACTGCAATACAAAAAACGGGTATCATCCAGTAAGGGGGCAGGGGCATGCAGTTGACGATTATTATCGCCTTCAGGATTCTGGTTCTGCGGGGAGCGGGGGAGAAGTCTCAGGGCTGCGTGGACCATTTCGCTTCCGCTTCAACCCACCCTCGAGCTCCCTTCTCTTGCAAAATAATTCGGAATCGTTTAGACCATACGGTACTTCTTGCACCACATGCCACTCCCTCCCCCCCCTGCCAGATGGGACCCTCAGAAACCAACAGGACAATAGAAAATGATAACTATCAACTGAATGGGTTGCGCCACGCATTCTACCTCCATTCAAAGCGTTGTGGAATTTTCCTGTTCTTGGCACATACAGAGACTAGGGGGGGGGGCGGGGAACAGCTAATCGAAGGACAGCGTTTTACTGTGTACCCGATGGCATCAAGTCAATCCTGAAGATTGGTATTCGGATGATCAGAGTGAAATGCTACCAGGGATATCGATCACCCCCCCCCCCCCCCCTTGCGCCCTTGGTAAGCTGCGTCACTTATCGCTGACTTATCTCTTCCGAAAAAAGGCAGTAAATGGAGGGCGGAAGATTTTTCGCCTAGTTCAAGAGCGCTCCTAATTTTCCGAGTAAAGAAACTTACTTTACAAAATTCCACGAGGTCTATCCGTAGTGGTTTACTTGGCTGGCAAGTGAACATGAACATCCCTCGTAGGTCGGAACAATAGGACGAGTCTTTTGCGTGCATATTCGGGTAAATTCTGAAATTTAGAATCATAAAGGGAGAACTTTCTTGGTTGTATGATATTCGGTTATTCAAAGAAGAGCCAGTGATTGGGCCAGTCATACAACTAGGTCATCACTCCCCTCCCCCACCCGCCGCTCCTCCTGGTAGGCCCATTATCCCCTTGATTCAGAATGCCTTCCTTCATTCTTCTAAAAGAACATGTCGGTGTACTAATTCACCAGACACCCTTCTCACAATCATGGATACCTCCCCCTTCCCCCTCCCGTTCTCGGAATGCATCAACGGGCGGCTGATTACAGGAAACAAACTTCATCAGCCTCGTGAAAAAGGATCACTCAATTTGCGCTCCGCCCACCTTCTGCAGCCCTAAATTTTGATAGGTCGCTGAACGGGGAAAGGTATATCTAACAGAGCGAGGAAAATTCGCTGTTCTCTCACAATACTTCACCGTTTCCGAAGGTAACCCTAGGACTCACCCTTTTAGAATACAAAGTGAATCAGATGAACTCCTGCCCGAAATCACAAATAGCTCCCATGAGGTGCATGCCTGATTTGGAGGAATATCCAGCTAGGTGACTGGTCTCCGATCCGTTGATGAACATGTCGATTCCACCAAAAATGACACCTTTGCAGAAGTTACAAATACCTCTGCTCCCCTATCCGCTCCCGCTCCCCCCCCCCTCGCGCTCGGAATTGACCAAAGAGCGGCCGATTCGAGGTACAGACAACATCATTCTCGTGAAAGTCGCCTACTTACACTCCGCCTTGCTCTCAAGAGCCCAAGAGCCCTCAATCTGGAGAAGTGGTCAACGGTAGGGGGGGGGGCGAAGGAGGAATGCGTCTTTGCGGAGGTTACATCGAAAGGAGGAACTGATTTGAATACGAAGAAGTTGGACATGGAGACCACATATTGGTAAGCAGGTGTGGAGAAAATTTGTCTAAAACGCCTCTTTTCTGGGGCTGCTATGAAGATTCTTCGACCGACCAACAACACTTTTCGTACACTGAATGACCCTCCTTAGATCCCACAACTCACTTCGGCCTTATGGCCCTGATCCTCTTCAAATCAGTTTCGCTCAATATAACCCTCCCCAAAGATATATGCACTCCACTACATCATTCTTCGGCACCAAAACTTTTTGACTCGCGAATTTGGCTGTTCGATAAGTGGGAATAACTCATGACGTGAGTCGAGTTAAGCACCATTCAATCACTCTCAGCTAGCCCTTTCCGAAAAGTGTCTGCCATTTCATTCCCAGCCACTGCTCTTTCGATGAGAGCACCCATTTCGGGATTGTATGTACCTCTCTGAACGAAGATCGTGTTCTGTTGATGTCATGTCATGTACCACTGCTAACAGACCTTCGCTTCACAAACTGATTTTTCAAATCTTATTATGCTGCAGACGGCTCGAGATTCTATATTCTGGTAAGAAGTGTTGGAGAAAGTTGGCTAAAACGGTTTCCCGAAGGCCTATGTGGCCCTCTGTTATGGCTACACCGCTCAACCAGGTCTCCGGTTGCCACTCATGGGTGTCCCCCAGGAAGCCCACCGCACGGCGGAGAAAGAAACGCAGATGCGGCAAGGGACGAGTCGCAGCGCGTGCCGTGCGATATGAGTCGTTTTATGGTACACGCTATTTAACCTGACGCCTGACCGCCACAGTATGCGCTGCGACTCGTCTTTTGCCGCGTCTGCGTCTCTTCCTTCGCCGCGCGGTAGGCCTCTTGGGGAACACCTGTCACTCATAGGTTGCTCTACCCTGCCTCCCCCCCTACTAAAGTGCCGTTCAAGTATGGTACTTTCTATTAGTTATGCATATGGAGGAAACCCTTTGTTTTCCGATATCCGCGCTGGACCATTAACATTACATTGAAGCACATTGTAGGATGGCTGCACGCGAACGCATTGCTCTGCCTCTCTGCCGAAAAGGCTAGAGTCCGACGGCGAGAGACCAGCTACTGGGGAGCCAATCGTAGGGCGACAGGGGCGCGAAGGCGTTTAGAGAGACAGGGAAAGCCTTGCCACGTTGCTAGGCGCGTACCCTTCCCTGAGCGAGCGCTAAGTTTCGTTCCCTCGGAAGTCTAGCACATGGTCAACCGACCAATCCTGATAAAAAGCGACCCCCTCTCAAGAGTGGTTACCAATATGACCTTCCCCTTCCCCCACCCACCATCACCATGGGGAGCGTTCTGGTACGACCCACCACCACTCCACCATGGCTTCTACAGTGTTGATTCTGAGACCAGTAAACATTCCAGAACTCCATCCATTCCTCCCCCCCCCCTCAAAACTTCGGTCAAAGGGAGGGGTGAGGGTTAGTCTGAACGGGAGGCGGTCATGTGGCGGCCACATCCTGCTGTGGCCGGGTAACTCGTCCGCATCACTCAACCACTAGACTTCAGCTACTGATCGATCTGATAAGTTAGGTCCCAAGAATCTCTTCGAATCTCAGAGATGAAAAAAGAGTGGATGTCTTGTGTTGGCCCGACGGTGAGGCAACAGAAGCGGGACGGTACATGGT
>KZ345312.1:169325-184287 GCA_002352805.1 Teladorsagia circumcincta
ACATCGCTACCGACCGCTTCAATCCTCAAATTCGCCATGACACTGTTGCTTTAGACTCCCAAGAATGTTTCCGGTCCTCGTGGTAGAGCCATCAGGCGCGTATAAAAACAAAGCCTGGGTTTCATTCGTGGAGGGAGCGAGAGCAACACAAAGCGTAAGTCTAGTAGAGTTGCCATACACTGGATATGTGCTACTGTCGTTGCTAGTTGGATCAAAAAATTCTAGAGTAAGGAGATTTCTAAGGGGTGTCCTATGATTTTGCAACGGCTCAAAAAATGAAAAAACTTGTCTAAAAATCCGGAAAGCTATTCGGATAACCTGGTGACTGGAGAGGATAGGTTTTTCAAAGCGGCGGTTTTGATTCTACAGGTTGCGATTTACGACGGTTTCTTGAAACCGAGATAATCCTATTTTCGGGGGGTGTCCTATGATTTTGCAACGCACTGTATAATCATGTCAGAGGCCTCCTTACCCTCAAATACGGTCCGCGTTAGAATTACCACAAAGGACACTAACCATACCTTGTCCCTTTTGAAAATAGGTGCGTTACCAAAAAT
This sequence comes from Teladorsagia circumcincta, assembly GCA_002352805.1. Lineage (NCBI taxonomy): Eukaryota > Metazoa > Nematoda > Chromadorea > Rhabditida > Trichostrongylidae > Teladorsagia > Teladorsagia circumcincta. The sequence goes on from KZ345312.1 coordinate 169,883, forward strand.
TATCAAAAAAACGCAAAACGCTTGAGAACTTGGTCATTCCTTATCCAGATCCCCCGCTATTCTATAGACAATTTCAGCTGGCACGCAACGTACGTGTGCGAGTAAGGAAAGTACAGCAAATAAAGTATGGTGACTAGCTATTCACATTAGGCAATTCAAATTGTCGTAGGCGGAAAATCGCATGGAGTGATTTGTTTGAAACTGGAATTGCACTTACGTATGTCTCTTAAGGAAAGGACAAAGTCTACACAAATGCAATTAGACGAAAAATCACTCAGCACTCACACGTTAGTGCAGAGCGCGTTTTTCCGTGCCGTGGAAAAATGCGTTTACATAGCAGCCAATTTTGCGCGCCATGGCAAGACAAGAGAGTTTGAAAGCTTCGGGCACGGAAATCAAGATCTTCATTAGCACCGAAAATCTGCATAATACCGAGTCAAGGGAACTTAAAGGCATGGTGCACGGCACTCATGGAACTTCATTCTCACCGAAAAACCACTTAACGCCGTGCTCTACGGGGACAACAATGGAAAACGAAAGCTTAGCGTACATCTCCAAAAAAAATTTCACCACGTATTATGTATTATGAACAGTTTGAATTCACGCTGTAAAACTATCACAAATTTTGGTGATGGGGAACTTACACGTGTAAACGTGTGGAACGAACGTCTCACGAGAAATCTTGCTGAAACCCTGTTGCCCCGTTAACACCTGTTGCGTCCCCTTTGGCTACGTCGTTTTTTTGTTTCAGCGATTCAGGAGATTGGCTTTTCCATGCTGTTTCTCCTGTAAGCCCCACTTTTCCGCCAGGAACTATCCACATTATTTCCCGTCACCACGCATTACACTTTCATACGAGGGAAGTTGCACAAACAGGTCACCGTGTGTCTAACCAATCCAGGCGAGAAGAGTCGTATCCAAGATTTTTTGGAAGCAGGGAGTCGTATTTGCACATGACGAAGGTTTGGCTGAAGGGGTCGTATTTGAAAAGACGAGAGCGTTATTGTGGCGGGTTTTTTAACCCTAAAAAAGCGTGCTATAGACAAAATTTAGAACATTTCCTTCAGAAACCGTCCCCGTTCCTTCTACTGCAGGGATGGGCGAACCCGAGAGGAGTTCTAGTGAGAAGGCAGAGACGCGGTCAGCGGACGAGTCGCAGTATTGCGTGATGTGAGTGCATAATTGTATATTCCATTTAAGTTGACACTAAATTGCAACAGACCGTTGCCGCTGACTCGTCTGCGTCTCTGCCTTCTCGCTGACCCCCCTTCGGGTATCACATTGATGGAGGAACGTGTGCGGAGTTGGAGTGAGTCGGCTGGAGAACAGCCGTGGTGGTGAGAGCAGTGGTCGGTATGGTGAAAGTGGTCGTACCACTTCCTCTTAAAACTAATGGTGGCGTTGGAGGATAGTATTTGAACCCCTCCCCCAAGAAGGGCAGGGCCGTGAGATTCTAAAATTGGCCTGACGCCAGGATTGTGCTTGTGTCCGGCGCCTCATGGATTTGATTTGAGACAACAATGAGAGAGAAAGAGAGATCTGTAAAGATTGCGGCTACGTGAATTTTCTCAACCATTGGGGCGTGGCCATGGCCAGGGCGGCCGAGTCGGTAGTTCTCCGCTGTGCGGGTGTATTTGAAAACGCTCGTCGGCTTAGTTCTACTATGTATGCACATAAAAATGGTATGTAACAGAGAAAGAAAACTTTATCTTACATCAATAACCAAATGGAAGGATAATTTCAAAAGCTGAGATCATAAAGGAATAAGAGCGCAATTTGAGCTGTAAAACCGGTTTAACAAAGCGGCAATGAAGTAGTTGTGGCCTGCTGTCACTAATTACTGAACAAATACAGTGCTTATGTTGTCGTTACATAAGTGAATCAAAAAAAAACACCCGATATCGAGTAACTTGTTGTAGAAAACCATCTGCTTCTAACTAACAAACGATCGAATTATCCATATATTTGCGTTTTCACAATTGCGTCCTGTGACTTTAGATTCGTAAATGAATCACCAAGAGCACCACAGGACTATGAGACAGCAAAAAAGACTTTACACGATTTCACTTCGCTAACACTGGCTCCCCTTTCGGCGCCAGCTCCTTGATTGCACTCGACCCCGTGCCCATTTATCCTTGCACTATAATGGATGAAAATCATCTGAGGCTTCGGAAAAGTACCAGTCTTCGAGAGGCATGAGCGCGTTTTGGCAGGCAGAAATCGGCACCTTACAGAAGTTTTGTTTTTCTCGCCACCTAAAAGAACTGTAGGTAAATTGAGGGTACTGGGCAACCTCCCTGCGGTAAAACTCACCCGTGAATGCATTGATGAAGCCGTTTCTGGGTCTCGAAGTGAAAATCAGCGCCGTTTGGAAATATTGTCCTCATTCGGGTCAGCATCGCTTCTCGAACTTCGTAAGCGCTGATGTTGAATGGGAAAAGATCAACAGCTTCTCCTTTGCCGCCGCCATGATCGGCATAGCGATGGTGGAGGAGAACTGCCTCGGTGGGTGGAACCTAAAGCCGATGTCAGACTTTGCGAATCACGCGATTCGCTACTAGCGCTTTGCTAGCGTCCGCGGTCGCGTTGCGGCACCAGCCAGTCGACTGATTCACTGGCCACGACGCGATCGCAGTCGCTAGCGAATCGCGCGATTCACAAAGTCTGACATCGGCCTGAATGAGAAATTACGTAGCCATTGTTCATTTCGGAAACCATTCATTAATCCTTTTTATTTTTAAACTGAAACTATAATAATGACAACTCATTAATGTGCAGAGGAGCGGAGGTGGTGTAGTAACAAGTGGCGTAGATTACTACTTGCCCACGGGGGTCTAATCCAGAATTGAGTCTCCCCTCGAGATCACCAGAGCCTTCAACCCCTCGGAACATGTTGAGTTGGCACCATTATATTCTGGGAGCATGAAAACACTGGTTTATAAATCGGCCGGCCTACAAAAGTAGTCGTATGGGCATATCGCTTTCATGCTGCTACGATTCCGAGAGGAAATGGGGTATACGGCGCTCTCAGATGGTTTACTAAGGGCCAGAGGGTTAGTCTTTTTTGGTAGAGCATTCTACGGATAATTTGTTCCAAACCGATACCTTCTGTGAGGAAAGTAACTGAGTCTGTAGCCGTAGAAGCAGTGCCGTTTCCGTAGCGCTTGCCGGGTTTCTCAAACTTGATAGCGCAGGGTAAAGTAGTAAGAAACGCATGGCTTAGACACGGCCGCCCACAAGTGTCTGCGTCTCGCTCATCCCCTATGCTCTCTCGCCCACTCACTTCCTTCGCTCGCAAAGAAAAGGCATGACAAAAACTGAAACTACTAATTAAAACGTTCGCGGTTTTCCTCCCTAGGAATGAGGCTTTGAAATACAGAAAAGGAGAACGAAATAGTGACTTTTGAGTTCTGAGACCATACCTTTCAGAAATATTGTCAAAGCAAAAAGATTTCTTCTCCATGAACTCACATTTTTTCCTTTGAAACCAGCCCACAAGACTCGCACCATATGTGACGATAGCAAGTGCACAGCCTCGGTTCGGAATACGACCGGAAACCATCAGATTTGGTGAAACGCTAGTGAAATTCTAATTTGAATCTATTAGGGGATTGCATTAAAGGTACAGGTTGAGATTAAATAGAGAGAAGTTCTCCCGAGTTAGGTAGCAGAACCTCTAACAGAGGTGGTGGCACTATCGCGAGTTGAAGGAGCGCGAGTTAATGCTTTCGCTTGACCGCTGCGACCGTGCGACCGCTGCAACCGCTGCAACCGCTGTCACTGTCACCAGTGTATTCATGATGCTTAAGCTTTTCCCTTCTATCGTTACTTTTCGCACTTCTGGCCTACTTTTCTAACAAAATAAGGTGCAAATTTGATCGCGACCCGTGCCTTTGAGTCTGCCGACCATTACATAGGCAGGGCAGCCTAATTGGGTGCACGATGAAAACTTAAACTTGCCTTTCACATCATCCATACCTCAATTATTCCTCACCAACATCCTATCGTGATTGTTGTGTGGCTAGTGTGGCTTGTGCAAGTTCACGAGCCACACTAGCCAAAGTTTTCAATATGAATGCTCAAGAATTCCAGAGGACGGCAAGAGTTAATGCAACCCCTTGTTACATCATTATTGATCTGATGCTCACTTTGAAAGGACCATTTCTTTTCGATTCCTTCGCAGTGAGAATGCCAGAGAAATCCAGATCTTTGTAGGTAGAGTATTTATCTGTCAAAGGAGGGCTGAATATCAAACGTCGATGAGTGAAGCAGAGAGCTCCGAGTGAAGGCGAAGAGAACCGCTGGATCAGGTACGACAGTAATGATCCATTCCTAAACAGGAACACTAGAATAGCTATTGCAGGCTGAGGGTTACGCTAGAGGTTGCGCTCGAATCTGACACCGCCCGGACCGAGATCAGAAACTGAGTCCATCAGAGGTCCGGGATATGGTGCCACATTCGTTTGAGTGGAGAACTAGAAAATCCAGCAACAAACCACTGCCCTCTTTCCCCGCCCCCCTCCAAGCAGGGTGAATAGCAGTCGAGGAATTGCTCGACCATGGCTCCCTGCTGTACGAAAGTAGGCGGCTCGCGGGTGGCGAGAGTGAATGTCAACGTGGGAGATCATGAAGGAACAGGCGAAAATACTCGGCGAGCCGTTGCAGATTCCTCGACCGATTTTCACCCTGCTCCCAAGTCATCAAATCAGGACAAATATGCATTTTGATTCAATTTTAATTGTACCGTAATTTTTAATTTTTCATTCGTAATTTTCCTGAAGCAGCTGAATATGTGGCCAACGAATTTAGTTCTGAGCGCAAAAACTAAACGCACTATTGAGCATATCTAAAATCCCTTGGTCTTACGATTCACCTCGGCACTATGAGCTCATCGATATCGACTAGCGCTCCAAATTCAGTGCTAATCCGTAGCACACAATCGTTGTGGGCCAAAGAATGCCCCAGACGGTACAGCGAACGATTCGGATCGACATCTGAAGACCGTGGAAGTGACGACCAGCTGATGATCGTCACAAAGCCCTGAAAGTTGAGAAATCTCTTTCACTCTCCCACTCTGGAAACAAATGCCTTATAATGTTTACCTCTCCTTCGTAATGTTGTAAAACCCGGCGAACTTCTTGTGTAGACGAATGATAATAAATAAAAACATGGCTGGCCCCATGTGCTCGCCACGCTTCAAGGAAGAAGATCAACTTTGTCCAGTCAGTAAACCTGTGAAGAATTTTTTCTACTTTGTCTATGAAAGCTCAAAATAGCCTAAAGTTGCAAATTATTGTCCACAAAGATGGTAAACCTAGTCCCATCTCAAGCCCATGGCTCTACCGCTCCCTTCCCAGATCTACTCGTAGGTAGAGGTCCATCTTCGCTATACAGGAACAAACTGAAGATGGTGACTCGTGCTCATTTTCTCCAGCAACTGTCACAAACGTTCGCGGCGGAGCTGCCCTCCATTTGCTCCTTAGGGTAATGTTACTTAGAAATCTTTTTGCATCCTCTCTTATGGCGAGATCCCATCTTTCATTGCATTCTAATCTATCACGCTAGATATCTGCTTCTACTCTCCAAAATCGGAAAATGAATACGATCATTTTCTACGACGCCATGGGGCTGCTCTACCTCTCAATTCGTTCATTCTTCCCTTTGGCTCCTCCCAGATGTCCCCAAACTGTCCACTAGGCGTGGTTTTCGAAGTTTTTTTTTCAAAAAACGAACTTTTGCATATGTAATTCTCTACGCTGCAATTAGTAATCGCGTATATTCATTCGTTCCTTTAGCTCCGCCCAGGTGTCCGCGAACTGTCCACAAGACGGTTTGAACCAATTTTTCATATATGTGAATTAATATACTGCAACTAGTTATCACGTATAATACATTATGCGGGTGGTCAACCAACCTGTATGGGATCGTGGTAGACGCATGTTTTCAGTGGACTACAACTTTAATTCAATTCAATTATGCTTTGCAAATATCAATCGATTCATTTCAATTGCAGGTCAGCAGGTGCACATTTTTGTTCCAATTCACTATTTCCCTTTTTCATCAGGAGTTAGCTCCGCCCTATCGAGCAAGACTCATCCACATGAGAAATGCACTCGAAAACATCTCCTCACTGGCAATGTTAGGCGCATATGGCATATGACGCGCCCACAAGATTCCGAATACTTGACAAAACCCCGAAAACTCACGCACCAATTAGCAGCGATGCGCTCACATTAACTTCACCCAATTGGATAAGACCCGCCCATGCACATGTACGGAACATCCACTGGGACCTTCTTGCGTTTATAGTGGCTGTAGCAAATTGAAGCGCCTATGGTTAGTAACTTCAAAAATTAATTGACATTGCTGATAAAAGTAAACCGGTCAGATTGGAGAAAACTCACCAGTATATCGGAGGCACACAAACACTCAGTGTTCCTCGGGTTATGAGAGCAGGCCGTTGCAATGGAAGCCGTATACTGATGCCGTTTCTTGATAATGTTATCTGAATAGTGGACTGATGTAAGAATCAAGGTAAGAATTTCACAAGAATGCTGAGTCATGAACAAACTTTCGTCCCAGGCGGGACTCCAACCCGCACCTCTCACTTGATTGCGCTACAAGTTACACTATAGGGGCACCATCAATTTTTGGTAAGAAGACCATAAAAGCTGATAGGGCGAAACGGTGCCTTGAAAAAGGAGCTCGTAGCGCACTTGCCGGTAAGCGAGAGGTCCGGCTCCGAGTCCCGCTTGGGGCAAAACTTTTGCTCATAGCTCAGCATTCGCTGAAAATTCTGCAGCATGATGCGATGCTTGGACGGCAGTGAACAAGCGAAATTATTCAAAATTATTATCAGTAAGATTTTTGAACTTACGCTTTTTGCAGAGGTGGTCTCCTTAAGTGAAGCATGGAATACGTAAGAATTGTAGAAGCATCCTTTTGCCCAACCCCACGGACACCTCTTTTCTATAGGGCGATCTTTGAAGACCAGCTCCTCTCCATTGACCACTCCGTGTAATTTCCAACTTTGGTCGATACATCGATTTATTGACAACACTCGGATTGTTTTGCTACAAAGCAAGCGTTTTTTATAGTTGCACTCCACAGAACGGACTTAAAGGCATTGCACACAAAAATCGATTTTTCCCACAAACTTATAAATCTTTAAATGCAGTCACGAAAAAGCATGGTCAACGTTTAATGGCTAGAAATAGTTCAAATCCGTAAGAGAACCACTCTTTGGGAATCACAACCAAAGGACAAAGGTTGGACACGTGGGTGGGGCCAATGCATTTTTGGAGCATCTGCGAGTTTTTTTTTTTTTCAAAATAACTTTGAAGTTTACCCGTAACGCCGTGTTAATTAACTTGTGAGAAAACCAAAAAAAATATCGGGACATTATGGTGCACTATGCCTTTAAGGCATTCACGAATGAATGGGTTGCTGTTACCTGTCTAGCAAATATGCTCTGTATATAAATAGAGTTTCAGGAGATACTTCCGTATTGTACAGGTATGTGACCCTTAATCAGTCAGTGTATAAAATCACAGATGAATGGTAACTGTTAAAAGACTTACAGCGTGTTCATGATGTTAGTAGTTAGGTTCGAGTAGAATGTGCAGTAAATTAATGTGAAGAAAAGAAGTAACACTGCACCAAAGGAGATTGGACGAGCTTTAATCACCTGAAAAATCTGTTACAGGTTACCAAGGAGGATTTTTAGAGATGATCATTCATCACGATGTGAAAATAACATTTCTTGCAAGATATCAGCACATTTGATCATTTCAGAAGCTTTTTTTTCAATAAAGTTAGAATGCATGGCGCATCCCAAGAAGGATCAAACAATACTAAAAGTTCTATGTTTCTCACTCCGTATATGCGTTCTTCTCCAATTCTCCAATGAAAGCGATCGACTAGAACTCTATTCACATGATTGTTTAAGCATTCAGTCTGAGGAATCTGAAGGAATCAAGGGAAGAATAATTAAACAGTGCACTTACCACCTTTTTTCGAAGATTATGACAAGTTCTTATTGCAAAGCGATGCATTCGGTACGATACATCGCGGACCTGGACACTCCTACTACCTTTCCAGCTCATTCTGGAAAAATAGTGATAACACGGATTTCTAAGTGATGGTGGGTGGACAGCAATGAATATTTGAGGACCACTACTGATGCGATATGTCTGTGTGTATTTGTCCGTCTGTCACAAAGTTCGGTACTGTCTGGAGAGCCACCTAGAGTCTTGATCAAGTTTGGGATGGATGGGGCTGGGTCAAGAAGTACAAAACGTATATCAAGTAACCAATGCTCCGTTCATAGTCGGCGGGGCACGTATCGAATTGGGCGCGCCAACGGCAAAAGTCCCGATAGAGCAAAAAAAATCGATTCAGGAGAGCAATATCTAAGCTGTTCCCAGCATACCCGAACTGAGCGAAAGATACCCGCAATGGGTGTAACGTGCTCTTGAGTGGACCATACTTAATACAAATCTTCGTAACTCGCTCCCATGAGGTTCGAAACGAAAGCGGAAGGGACGGCGAAGGAAAGGAGGTCAACTGCCATCAGCGGGCAGGACATGCACGAAAGTGGGTGGAGTTTGCCACGGAACTTCATAATTCGGTCCCGGTTGGTCCGAGAAGCCAGAGAGAAATTGGAAGGATAACTATTGATGATGGGCGTAGCGTGCACTGAAGTAGGCGTAGCTGCCACCGAACATATAACCCGATTCCAAAAAGTCCCGGAAACTGGAATAAAAGGAGGATATAGGTTGGCGAAGCAAAGAGTTGAAGTACTTCTGGTGGGTGGGGCGTGCGCTGAAGTGGGCAGAATTTGTCAGAGACAATTATGAAAATACTGATGGCTCCGTTTTGTACGAATGCAGTTTCGTGTGATGCACGCACATGCGTGCCCAGCCAAACTGGTAAAACACATCATACCTAAGAACCCAACAGCGAATCTGAGTTGAAGAGAAAAAGAAGGTACTTCAAGATGGCTGCAGTGATTGCCATTGAATAAGCCTACGCACATTGTCTTCGAATTCTGTTTAACAAGCTCCGTAACATGGCGTCGTTTTTAGAAGAATGGGGAAACGAACGACAACAGTTCTACGTTATGATGTCATGAGCGAGTAACGTAAACCTGTGGCTCATTCATGTATGTCTGTTTCGTTGATCAATCACCTTTCCGAAGACGACAAAGCATCAACTTGGGATACCAAACCAGTGACATTCATCTGATATAAATAAGAAAAATCAAGGCCAATCGAGCGGTTTGCTGCTAGCGATTCGCAAGCGTCCGCGGTCGCGTTGCGGTATCAGCCAATAGAGCGATTCACTGGCCTCGACGCGACCGCGGACGCCAGCTAATCGCTCGATTCGCAAAGTCTGACATCGGCCTAAACCAGAACAAATCCTTCGTGGAGTGGCAAAAGGAGTAATTCTATAGAACCTGTGAGATTTCGATGCTATTTTTTTCACTTTGAACATGATTTATTGAAGGGTATACTTATTACCTCAGAAAGCGAGAAAGGCGAGAATGCTTGCAAGTGAATGAAGAACTGAGTGATAGCGTTCGGCATTTTGATAGCGGTAATTTTGTGGGAAACCACGTTGGCGATTTGCTGGCAGCTCGACCGTATCCCCAAAGTATTCTTGACACGTCCTTGCATGTGAAAATGGTATGGGGACCTTTTTTGGCCCCTCGATAGCCCTCGCTCTCGTTTTTGAGGAAATCAACCCTCATTCATGTTCTGTGCTCATTTAGACTTTTTGCCTAGGTGACAGCCGTACTTCACTGCTACGATTTTACAAGATTTTTACATCGATTTTCCCACAATATTTATCGAACACCAACACTTCGAGAAAATACTCTTATAAATACAGAAACTTAAATATTCAAACAAGAACACAATAATATTGGAATAAAACGTCATTATTGAATCGCTAGATTCCCCGGTCCTTCCTCCACAGTCCGGTTGGAAAGAAACGAGTCGTGTTGCTCCAAGGAACCGCCTGCGATCCGCTGCTATTCAGATATTGGCAGAACGTATAGCAGATTGACTCTCTATCAATGACCGTGGAGTGGCGCTAAGCAGAAATTCGACCCGATAGCGCTCTCGGGCGCCCAAATGACATCCTGGTTCACATACCAATTGACGCAGCTGAAAAAGTAGTTATCGGAAGTAAGAAGAGCATTTAAGTACTCCCCTAACTCACCAACGCGTCCACACATTCGGCTCTGGCCATGTCGAGCCAAATCCTGGCCTCAATGTCGGTGCGGCATTGTTCGCTCGCCCAAAGGGATGTCTCGAGCACGTTCTTCGCTTTCGTCAAACTCGACGATTTGTCCTCTTGCAATATGTTGGCGCAGGCGAGAAGAGCACGAGAATAGCGCGATCTGAAGATACGTTCTTCACCTTATAAGTCGATGTGAACCATCGCAATAAGCAAGGGATCCTTACACTCATACAGGCTCCGAGATGGGACCAGATACCCTCAAGCAGTGAATCTCGACCTTTTCCACCTCTGAAAAGGATTTCGGATGCCATCTCGAAGCCCCTCCTAATAACAAGTATAGTCAGATCTGGTCCTACGTGGTACATCACATATTCAATGATGGACAGTTTTTACCATGCCCCTCGAAAGAAACGAAGAAAATCAAAAGCCTAGGTCTATCTGCCTTGTTCCACTTCAGGATCTGACCTCGAACTACACGTTTGTGGCAAAATCGCCACAGTAAAGGCGGAGTTTACGAAAACAAGGCGTCCCATTGGAATTCAAAGTAGAAATGATCAGTGGTGCCGAGATAACGAAAAGCCATGGGAAAAAGGCAGCTCAGGACTCAAGGAATGGGACCCCTTCTTTACTTGCACACTTCAATAATGCCACTCTCATCAGTGCTGCCCTCTTCAAAGCTAATGCACTCTCTGCTAAAGGGGGTGGGCCTGAAACGGAGCGGATATAGCGCTACTAGGCCAATGGGGGTATAATCTTCGCTGCAAAACGCACTTCGTATCGCACCCCGATGGAGTCCGCCTGCCTTCCAACTTGGTAATCCTCTCCTTCGGCCTCCAACCATGTCGTGGAATCCTCTAGACCAAGAAAACAAAAAAATACTTTGAAACAAACAACCTACCGTAATCTGATAGGAGGGGTCTTTCCATCCATTCGATGATGTAACAAAGTGCATAGAGCTCTCATCGCATAACGGCACAGGCCAACCAGCTCATCCCCGCCGCTCTCAATTTCCGCTCCAAGGGTTTCCTAAAAAACCATTATTAGTTAAGTGGTCCAGGAACACGAAGAGGGAAATGTAAACGATCAAAGAGGTTTGTAGCCAGTTTTATATAGCAACACTTAAGTAAGCCACCGGCAGTGCGTGTACTCCTCTTCAGCCACGCATAAATTTTTCAACTGACAACTATCCAACGAATACCACAGAAGTATACATGTGCCACTCATGAATATTTAAAAAAAGGAAAAACGATGAGCGAACGAACCGGCAAGAAAATCAATCGCGGAAACTCCCACAGTTCGGCTTGGGAATCCGGTGAAAAACGATACGAGAGAAGAAATTCCTGAAAACAGAAACCTTTGATCAAATGCAAATAAGATTCTCCAAGAAAGTGTGACTAATTTGTTACTTTGGAATAAAGTTACAAGTTATATGTAGTGGCGTACACGTTTATTTATTAGAGCTTCTTTCTACACCTTCCACCTGACTCCGCCCAATTTTGCGAAGCTCCGCCCTATTGCATTGGTCTTTGATTGCTACCACATCGCCCCACCCCATAGACTCTACAATTGGAAAACTTGACCCTTCACCACATCCACTCAGCAGTGCTCAAAGATAGTGATTACAATGGCTAGAACGGCGAGCGGTTCTGATGACGCCACCGAACGTCATTGGTGGACTGAACTTCTCAGCGCATTGGGGAGGAGAGGGGCGTATTTGAGACCGCCTCTTAACCCCACTCAATGACGTCATCAAAACCGCAACGCCCCTCAGCCATCGTGATCACTGCCTTTGAGAATGCTTCAATTTTGTGATGTCACACTGCAATTACGTACTACATTGACGTCAAAGACATCTTCTCAAATACAATGGATTTCAACTCGTTCTAAACTCAATATGTACCTTGAAATTGGTGCTGAGTGACTCAACGCCGTCACTCTGAAGCATTTTCAAAGCAGCGAGCAGCTGTAGAAGTATGAAAGAGACCAGCTGTTCATGGGCATTCGAGTCCATTCTCTGAAGAATTTAGTGTTATTAGTTAACATCTTGAGTTGCATCTTAAGGTCCTTAGACGCAGAAACTCTCACCTGATTAAGGTGATGAGCGGCCAACGAATGAAATGAGCACAGATTTGTACGAGGTAAGGCCACAACCTAGAAAAAAAAAATCAGCTGATTCAATAAAAACGTGTGGAAAACATTTCCAAAAGGCTGTTTTAGACAGACTCGGTTATGCAATTTCGCCTCAGAAGCGTCTTGAAAAAGGAGTATCGCACCGCTCAACTAGAGCTCTTGTTACGCTTCAAAATCTGGAGCGCTCCAATTTGCAATGAGCACATCTGATTGGCGATTTGTCCACAAAAGCCAATCATTACTGCCCAACTACGCACTTGCACGTTTTTCTAAGCAAATTCCATGACTAGCTGGAGGACCAAAACTTTTGGAAAAGGCGCACAAAACTAAACCCGTCCTTGTACGCCCTGATTGTACCTATTTCGCGGTAAGATGTGAAGCATGAGCTCTGAGGTCCTTCGCTGCTTGAACAACCTCACTCCTCATTCGTGGATCCGTCTTGGGACTGACATCATGGCTGGTGTACGTCCCTCATATCACAAGGCTCTCTCATAACATCTCGTGCTTCTTCGTTTTAAGTTTGTCCAAAACGCAAAAAAACGGCAGAGGTCTTATCAACACTTTTTCAGTTGTTACTTTGTTTTTTCACTTAATTGGGAATTAGTTGTTACCTACAGTTTCGTTTTTTCTTCCTACACTCCCCCCCCCACTTTTCAAACGTGAAATAATGCGCACTTAAAGGCAGCGATCACGATGGCTGGAGGGCGGTGCTATTCGATGACGTCATTGAGCGTCACTAGTAGGCTAGACCACTCAGCGCGTTGGGGCCGTGGTTGAGACCGCCTTCTGACGTTTTTCCACCAATGGCATTCAACGACGTCATCAAAACTGCACCGCCCTCTAGTCATTGTGATCGCTGCCTAAGAACAGCAAAATACCTTTGCACCATTGTTAACTGTATTACTCCCGATTCCATAAATCAGGCGATGAAATATATCCAAAGCTCCTTCCAAAATAATTCCAGTTTCAAGAATTCCATTGTGGCTCACCTTAGTATGCCGGCCGTCGAGATTTGGAGTGCCAGTGTCATGGAGAAATTTGCTGATACTGCCATCCTGATCTTCAAGCTCCAGGAATCCAGGGAGGGTAAATAGTTGCGAACCACTTCGTCTCATCAGCGGCGCATACTGAGAACATGGCGCAATCTGAATGTTCGAGTTACCCGTTTTCTCCAGAAAACCCTAAGAGCTGTAACTGTTTGAATACCACTTACCATAAGGGTTACTGGATAATCCGAGTCGCCTGGACGCGGTAATATGGCATTATAGAAGAGACTCTTGCCCTTCGCGAGAATCGGATGTTGAGATTCGATGATGAAATGGGAAAATTCGAGCTGACCCAGCTGATTACGCGAGATCGGCTCCTCGCCACGCCTGTGGACGCAAAAAATATGAATAGATCCAAAAATGGATTCGGTCAGCAGACCGGAGAATACGGTAATAAGGCTGACTAAAACCAAGGGGTTACCTCATATCGTTCGCCAGCCGATCGGCTACCATAGAAAGTGTCTGCACATGGGATAGCGCCATCTGAAAATCTTTTTGTAGAAAAATATATTGATTTCGCAGAAAAATGACTAAAGCACTAAAAATTCAGCCACTTCTAAGCAATCGTGAATGCACTACCTGAAGGTATAGCTTATTCTGCTCCTCAGGACTTTCCAACGACCTCTTGCCAAGCGATATTTCCGTATGAGAAACGCGACTGCCACTTCCAACACTTTCGTTGGACAGGAAAATCGGCACCGAGTGTAAGGTGGAGCGCGAGGCTGGAATATCCCAAAAATTTTCCACAGCCTAATGAACTCTGACAAGTGAATCCTGTCCCAAGGACCCACCTGATTTTTGGGTTCGACATGGCGACAGTGATGCGCCAATTGAGGCTCGCTCGTCTTTCGAACGACTACGTCTCATGAAAACTCCTGAAGGAGTATTCACATCCACTCCAGCCAACACTTTTCGGCAAGTGCCTGCACTGTATCGCGACTGAAATTACTGGTTATTCGGAGGCATTCTTGGTGAAGATTGACC